>JBBPLW010000395.1:0-16086 GCA_038089995.1 Tylopilus balloui
TGAGGGTGTCCTTTCGGCATAAGGCTCAACGCTTCTCGATCGAGGACAATCGCCTCCTCGATGTCCTCAATGGCCCCGAGTTGGTTGTACCGAATGGAGAGATAATTTGCAAGGCTGATCAAGGACGAGGAACGTCGAGGGTGTCCTTTTGGCCGAAGGCTCAGTGCTTCTCGCTCGTGGACAACCGCCTCCTCGAGGTCCTCAATGGCCCCGAGTTGGTTGTACCGTGTGGAGAGATGGGATGCAAGGTTGTTCAAGGATAAGGAGCGACGAGGGTGTCCTTTCGGCAGAAGGCTTAGTACTTCTCGGTCGAGGACAATCGCCTCCTCGAGGTCCTCAATGGCCCCGAGTTGGTTGTACCGAGTGGAGAGATAATTTGCAAGGTTGTGCAAGGATGGGGGGTGAAGAGGGTGTCCTTTCGGCATAAGGCTCAGTGCTTCTCGGCCAAGGACAATCGCCTCCTCGAGTTCCTCAATGACCCCAAGCTGGTTATACCGAATGGAGAGATGGATTGCAAGGTTCATCAAGGATAAGGAGCGATGGGGGTGTGCTTTCGGCATAAGGCTCAGTGCCTCTCGATCGAGGACAATCGCCTCCTCGATGTCCTCAATGGCCCCGAGTTGCTTGTACCGAGCGGAAAGATAATTTGCAAGGTTGGTCAAGAACGAGGAGTGATGAGGGTGTCCTTTCTGCATAAAACTCAGTGCTTCTCGGCCGAGGACAACCGCCTCCTCGATGTCCTCAATGGCCCCGAGTTGGTCGTACCGAGTGGAGAGATAAAGAGCAAGGTTGTGCAAGGATGGGGAGCGATCAGGGTGTGCTTTCGGCATAAGGCTCAGTGCTTCTCGGCTGAGGACGATCGCCTCGTCTATGTAGCTCGTTCCCATTCCTTGTTCAGATTTCGCAAACAGAGCTTCTGCTCGCGAGGACAGACTGCTGACTATTAGACGTCATTTCAACGCTTTGCATCCAGAGAGAAACATAAAACTACCTCTTGAGCCCATCCTGCCTGACCTAACAAGCTGTAACGCGGTGGTTTGGGAACACGATGAGACGTTGTGTGTGGGCAATGGGCCAGGACTGAAAGAGGCAACGATACACAGCTTCCACGAGTCTATGCGTGAATGCCACAACCGAGGTGTGACACGATTCCTGGAGTTGCGACCTCTTGAGAATCGGTACCCCCGGGCATTTATAACGTTGTCGTTGATCAAAGCGTCTGGTTCACATGCTGTATGTCCTATGTTTTTAGTTCCTCTTCATTCCTTGATCATCTTCCAGACGGTATCACGGCCACGTGCGACCCGAAAGAACGTCGGTTGGCGCTCTCCCAGTGTTTCTGAGGAGATTTTGCGTCCTCATAAGTACTTCCCAGCTATGTCCGATTGACTCTCCTGTAAACCCTTCTGTAAACACACCGCGTCGGACGAAAACGAACATCAACTTGTATCATCGGTATGTTCGGTTCCAAACGTCTAGGAAAAGGCGAACCGTGTCTCTTCCAGATACCAACTTCTTGTACAGATTGGCTGGAAACCCCTGTGATCGAAAACACTTGTTGACGGTACATGCGCGTCGCTCCTTGACATCGTTCATCATGCACACACACACGCTTCTCTCGCACTGGATCAAGATGCATGCCATGTGCGGTCGACGATAAATCATCTCGTGCGTTTTTGCTCGCACGGGTTAGAGTCTCATTGTCGAATCGGTCGTGTGATTTGCTGAGATTCATTTCACCTTTTTTTTAGTACGTAGCCCATCCGCGGGTCCATCGGTTGTTCGTTCTCGAACCAGACGATCTAGGCCAGTCCCCCCCGGTCCAAAAAGGAACGGACGTTGTGTAGTTTCTTGGTTGCCTTGCAAAGATCTCCGTACCATCGACCTGTGTGTATGCGTCGTTGCATCAGCGAGGGAATGGAGGTGGTCAACGAAATGGACAAACCTGGAGACCAGGTATCTTGTCACCACGGATAAAGTACTCGATATTGGAGGAACTGCGCTCGGCCGACGTACCCATACCGTACTTCTTGTTCTCGCAGACGAAGAAGCAGGGGAGGTCCCGCGGCTTTGCCTGTCAGACACATAGGTGCTCGGTCTCTGTCAGTGCAGGTCGAGGATGTATACGTACCATGTTGAATGCCTCAAAGACTTGACCCTGGCTGCTGGCGCCGTCACCGTAGAGAGCAAACGTGGCGTTCTTTTGCCGAGGTACTTTTGAGCAAAGCCAAGGCCAACACCGACAGGGACTTGGGCACCGACCATACCGTTACCACCAAAGAAGGAGGGGGTGAAGATGTGCATTGATCCACCCTTTCTGACCGAGGAGCTCGGCAAGGACACCTTTGACGGTGCCCCACGCATGACTGCAAAGGGGTGACAGCGGTAGGCAGTGACGACACGGTCTTCAACTTTCTAGGATGGTGTGAACGAACGAGTGCAAGGGGAGAGAGGTGCGCTTGCCTGTCCGATGGCGAGATGGCAGAAACCACGGATAAGTTTTGCCTTGTAGAGAGTGTCGGCCGCCATTTCCACGTGTCGCATGATCTGCATGTCTTTGTACATTTTGAGAAGTTGGTCCTTTTGTACTAGGACATGGAGGGTCGCATGTGTAGGTGTGGAAGGAATCTTGGTACAGTTTGACGGCAAAGGGTTGGGATTTGTCGGCGATGGAATCCTGCAGCTGGATGGTGTCTGCCGAGGTGGTGATGGTGCGTGCCAATGCGGGCTGGAAGAAACAGAATGGTGAGCATTTTCGAGGATACAGACGATGCGACGTAGAATGCGAGCGAGGGTAGCAATGGAAGGAGAGAGCTCTGTGGTGAGGTTATTGATCGGACTGGACACAAGGCGGGCATGAGTGGAGGAGTCGAATATACGTCTTCTTGGGCTGCGTCGTTGGATGCCGACTGCACAGCCTTCGGAACCGTTTACGACGCTGAGGTTTGCCTCTGTCGAACCGAGCGTCACAGACGCGGTACATGGTCCTCGCCAACTCGCGACGATGGCCTTCAAGGCTTCACAGTGACTTTACCTGGAAATCGGCAACGGACTATTTGCATAAGTGTTGTGCAACAAGGACACGATAGACCAAGTGAGGTACTCTCGAAATCCGAGTATTGCGTAAACGGTGCATCATCGTTGCAAGGGTCATTCGTTGGTCTTATGTATAAGTGACTGATCGTAAAACGGGGGATGGAGATACCATTATGATCAATGACCCAGAAAAACACGAACGAGGACCCTGAATAAAAGTCGTAGGAATAACTGGGCAACGGTGTCGTGCCGTTTCTGAAGTTTGTTAGCTACAATGAGGTTTGTCGAGATATCGGCGGTCGTAAATGAGGGGAGAACGATTACCACTGAGAGTGGTTCAGGAAATACTTTTGGCGAGCTTCCCGACTGAGTATATGGACTGCAAAGCTTCCTGCGTCGACCATTGCCCAACCGTGATGGCCTCGCCGCTTGGCATTGCGGGGCAGAGGCACGGGCGGATTCATTTTCAGTAACTATAGAGGGGTGAGCAACGGAGAGACGTGAACCAAACTGAACTTGCCGTTTTTCGCACCAGTCTGACGACGGCCTCGATGGAACCTCTGTTTTCTGTGCCCTCCTTGACCTTGCCAGAATTGAGCGCAAGCATAAGGGGTAGCGTTTCGAGGGAGACCTTACCTGTGCGGTCACAACACAGTTCCAGATACCACCTTGGTCGTCTGCAATGCCTTCCCCAGAATAAGTTCGACCGCGACCCCGCCGGCCTTTGGGTATCGTCTTTGGCAACGGTGGACCGGGAGGTATGGATGATGGTTCCTTGACTTCTAGCATCGAAGGTTCGAGAAAGGGTGATTGGCTGAGCGTATGAAAGAGCTCCTTTACTGGGACGGGGAGGTCTGGAGGAAGGACATGCGATTTGGGGAGGAGATGGGGAGGAGGTTCTCTGCGGCTGACTGGTTCGGGTTCTACGAACCAGGGGCGCGTAGGTGGTGAAACATTGGAGAGAAAACGTCGACGTCCGAGCACTGATTCAGACGGTGCAAAGAACGCGACGGTTGCTCGCTGTGCATGGCGGCGGAGAGGTTGCATGAGACGGAACTGAGCCAATCGGGTAAGTTGGACGCTGCCGACACGTGGACTGCCTTGTGATTTCGATGGCGACTTTGCAGGCACACGAGCACAAGAACGCCATGGGTGTACGGGCCAGCGTCGTCGTATGCATCACGTCTTTCCTCCTTGGTGACATTCTTCTCCTTCTCTTCCTGCGTCTCGTCTCATTCACCGCATTCCTAGGGTCCCTGTTTACCCACTGGATCGCAGACTCATTGACGCTCTGGAAGTCACCCGTCACTGATGATCATCTATGGACTGCTGCCTTGTACTACTCGATACTGACCAAAGGACCCGTACAAGTCCTCTACACTCTCTCCGCCATCGCCATCCTCGGTGGTGCAACCATTTTCTGGAGCTTCCGAGACGGTGAAGCAGGAAATCTCATGTTTGACGGGGGAAGCATATGTACGTATTGCGTTCCAAGGATCTGAACTCGTCTCTCATGCCTTTACAGTCCTCTACGGTATAACCGTCATCATGTACATGTACTCCGTCCTTCCGAGTTCGTCCTAGTTCGGTTCCAATCCAGTCTAACACATAACCTGACATTTCTCACCAGACCTCTTTGAAAAGTTCACGACTATTCCGATACGCTCGGCAATGGACGCATTTCCACGTTCGCTCCGTTCACCGACGCTGGACCTCGCTTCAAATCATCTCGTTTGCAGCGTTGCGCTCACCGGCGTATTGATTCTCCAGGCCGGTCGATGGTGGGCCGAACTCTCCGATGGAGACGATGAACCCTATTTGGAGGAAAAGGATGCTGAACCGGCCGCCGAAACCCAGTCAGCCGCTGTGTCCGATTCCAAGCGTCCAGATCAGCGTTAATGCGGCGTACTTTGGCCACGTCCTTGATCGCACTTGGTGCATTGCAGTACCCCACTCTGGTTCAATCAGACGGATTTATGTACACATGTCATCGGATTCTTCGGGCCATTCATGATGATCACAATTTACGTCGCTGCTGTCTTGATGTTCGGAATGCTATCCTTCACACCCCTCCATCCCCCCCTGACACTAGATGCTCATATTTTCGATTTTCTTGTCATCTTGCAGCAGGGATAAATCGGTCAGGCACCGCTACAGTGCTTCCCCTTGGTGAATTCTAAAGCGGTAACTGTCATATATATACCAAAGTTTTTCTTGACGTTAGACGTCAATGCCTTCGTGGATTAGATGACACTAATGCTTGTATCGTGGGATTCAAAGGGAATGCTGCCGATTGGGCGGTAGTTGACCGCTCATCGCTAAGTTACTAGCTGGCCATTATACAATACCGGACGCGACTCCAGACCACACACCCGATACCCACAACGCGTTCTGCTCGTTCAAATACTATGCTTAGTTATGCCGAAGAACGTGAGGCCAACATCATACGCAACCGCCAACTCCTCGCGGATCTCGGCGTTGAGAGACTGAAACCCAGCCATGAACCAAAGGAGGCGCGCCATACAAATCAAAAGAACGCCAAGTCTTTCAAAGTCGCTAACAAACGGAAGGCAGACGTGGACTCCGAAACGGACGCAGACGACAAGCCTCTCGCGAAGGCCGCGCGCGTCGTGAACGACGAGAACGCGGTGCCCGAACACGACGAACCGATGGGGGGTCGAAGGCGAAGTTCACGTATCGCGGGTAAGCCTGCAGACGCGATAGCACGCGTCGAGCGGTCCCGTGGCAACCCGCGGCCCATGTCCGTGAAGGCGGTCGTCAATGCCGCAGGACCAGCAAAGCGGGCGAGGCGACATAATCCGTAAGCAAGCCTAATATTTCTTTTTTTGCCTCCTAGAATCGAGGCTGATCTACGTGTCGGATTTTCAGAAAAACATATGGGTCAATTCCCAGCATCGAAGTTGGCTCGTGGTGGGCGTCCAGGTACGACGTTCTCCTATTAGGTTCGATTTTTTATATACTTATAAGCTGCGTAACACCAGGGAGGAGTGCTCGAACGATGCTGTTCATGCGTAAGTCGGAACTAACATGCTTTTCTTGTTATTAATTTTCCTGGGCAAAACATCAAGTCCATGGGTGGGGGGCATCGCACCAGGCCCAGATGGGGCTTATTCCGTCGCGCTTTCGGGAGGATACGATGACGACGTTGACGACGGATATGCGTTGTAAGTCCATCATTTTCCTTACCATATCATGTGTCAGCTCAGGCCATGTTTCCTCTCACAAGTACGTATACAGGTGCAGGAAAGTTGAAATTTTGCCAGAAGTAATTATTGTGAAAATAACTTCTTCACTACAGGTGGTAGAGACCTCAAAGGGACAAAAGCAGCTCCAAAAAACGTGAGTATTAGCCCGACTCCATCGGGGTCAATCTGACTGCGCTCGTAGCTTCGAACCGCTGAACAAAGCTTTCACCAATCGTTCGAACACAATCATAACAAAGCACTCAAGGTAGGCTCATTCTCGCAGCCCATTGTTTGTCGTGATCGTCAGCTCAACGTTTTTTTTATTAAGCGCTCTGTGGAAACAGGCAAGCCCGTGCGTGTCATCAGAGGATACAAGCTTCCATCAAAGTACGGACCAAGCGAAGGGTAGGTAGAAGCATTCCTTTTCCCATGGTCTCTAATCCAATCTCGTCACAGATATCGCTACGACGGCTTGTATGCCGTGAAGAAGGTAAGCGCCTGTCCAGAAAGGATGTCTGAGTTAAAGCTGACTGGTACACCGGCGCAGTGCTGGCAAGAAAGGGGCCTCAACAAAGGCGGTTTCTTGGTGTGCAAATTTGCGTTTGTGGTCGGTCGGCTTGCGTTTCGCCCAGCTGTACTGGTCTGCTGATGGCATATGCTTCTCGTTTTCCTAGCGTTTGCCAGATCAACCACCCGTCGCTGTCAAGGACGCCGAGGGAGAAGAAACCGACGAGGGAGAAGCGACAGCGAGCGATGTGGAGTCGGACGCCGATGGGGATGAGGAATGACGATCGACCGATCACCTCAGCTCGGCTTGATGCTCTGGGCTTTTTCCGTCTGATATTCACTTGTATAGTTGTACCTCCCCATTTTGTTGCCCTGCTGTCATGTAAATGTTATCGTGAAGTTGATATATAGCGCATTTTTGAATTGCAAGTTACATCGGAAATGACAAGGCATGCCAAA
This sequence comes from Tylopilus balloui, assembly GCA_038089995.1. Lineage (NCBI taxonomy): Eukaryota > Fungi > Basidiomycota > Agaricomycetes > Boletales > Boletaceae > Tylopilus > Tylopilus balloui. The sequence continues at coordinate 7,209 of JBBPLW010000395.1, forward strand.
TTTCCTTGGGGGATTTCTTGAACTCGTGACCTCTAGAGGGGACTTTGAGGGCTCACAAGTACCCATTTCATGATGCAAGCATGAACGCCTATGCCATATGTTACATCGGACTTTGTGATAATTGTTAGCTTCAGGGGTTTCTAAGGGAAGTTCAGTATATTATGTCTAGTCTACTCGGTCCGCGTGTGTTGACGTCAAACAGCTCAGTATTATTCACTCCTGAACGATGTCCTCTTTGCGTGGCTTCGAATCCTTTATCTCCCTCCCTTGACCGATCAACGTCCTTACTTCGTCATCCACCTCAATACCTGAAGAAAAAAAAGGATGCGTCACGCGTCAACACACCCACGCCGAAGAATCAATAACAGAGCACGCACCTAGACCTTCCTCGCGCACCAGCCCCAAGACGTGCTCAATCTCGACGAATCCGTCCTTGTCCACGTCCAATTTTTGGATGACAGCCTGTCCGACCTCGTCGTCCGGCTTGTGTTTGATCACCGCAAGCGCTTTCTCCAAGTCCTGAACCGAGATACGACCTTGCGCGTCCGCAGAGATCATCTGGAGAGAGCTGCCGACGCGTGAATCGTATTCTTGGAGTTGGGTGTCGATCACGGTAAGCATCGTCCGGATGCGCTTGGTCAGCGCGCCGGAAGGAGACTTGGGGTCCTATAATTGGGGAAAGAAATAGGACGACAGTTGGTTGTGTTGATGAAGGGAAGTATAGGCTCACCTCTTCGGCTTGCAGGTTCTCCTCCATCAGCGCGCGAAGCTCATCGCGCTCCTTAAGAACGCTGGATTTCGCTGACATGATGGTTAGAGCTTCAGTGAGCTCTTTGAGCTGTTCTGTAGTCATGCGGGCGTTTTCCTCTTCAAGAACGGGATGCAACTACAGCGGATTGGATGAGTTTGCTGATCCTGCTGCGAGTACAAACGACTGCCTACCTCGCTATCTGGCAAAAGCGATTCAGCAAGACGTGCTTCTTGTTCGTCTGCTTCGCGTTTCGCACGTCGAGCGTCTTCTTCCTTTTGCTCTTGCTCTTGCTCATCCTCGATGAGTTCCTCTTGCTGTTGCAGTACTTCCAACCTCTGTTTGTAGGTAGCTTTGTCCGAGTCGACTTCGAGCTCGGCTTCGTTCAGCTATCATACCATCTCTCTTGGTAAGCCACCCTTGCGAAAGAAGGACAAGACAAACCAAGTTGTCCGGCAGGCCACACATGACACTCTCTAAACACTGGATGACTGCCATCTTCCCATCCACGTCACTGAGCTGTTTCTTGTCAAAGTAGAATGCTCGGCCAAGGATAAGAAGAACACCAGAGACACGGTTGTGCAAGTGCAACTGAATCCATGTCGAGAGCTCGTCACGTAGCCTTGCTGGGGAAACTCCGGTGGTTCGAATTCCTCTCGACTGGCAGGCGGCCTGGAGCTCCGACGTGGAGAGTTCATCGACGCCCTCGGCATAGATTGCTTGATCGTCCCTCCTGAGGTTCATAAGCCGGGAGCGAATTGCACCCCTGAGGAAGTTATCCGTTCCAAATGCGTTGATACCCATATATCGACACATTGAGACGAGTTGTGGACGGGAGAGATTGTCGAGGGTGAGGTCGTCGTCAAACAGTTTGGCGACGCTGATAATGTCGGCTGCGGAGGGAGATTCACCAGTTGAACGAACCTTTCTGAAGAACTCTTTGAAGGTGTCTGTGCCGAGGATATGGGCGTTTGCTTTGAGACCTGATTCTCGGAGGGTTTCCTGAAGGAATTTGGCCATTTCTAGCCTAACCCTGAGAAGCTTGCGTTGCTTTTCTTCCTAAAGCAAGAGGATCAGAGGGCATCGGAAGGGTTTAAATACAAGATATTACTAACAGCAGCAAACTTGTCTTCGAACGTTGAGGGGAGCATGGTGGGGAACAGCTTGAGCGCGACCGGAAGGAGCAACTCCATGAAGGGTATGATGACAAAAACGGCAAACGGGACTAGCTTGAGCATATCCTGAGTAGTTCTTTTGAGCTAACACGGGCGAGACTGGTCAGACAAGGAACTAGGGGAAGCACGTGAACAGACCTGTCGCCGTTCTCTGCGCGTCAAGCTCTCTCCATGAAGTATTTTCCATTGCAGTCTGGATGAAATGCGAACTTCGGAGACGAGAAGCTTCGTTCCGTGCCAGTAGTGCTGGGCCTCGTGCTTTACTTTCTTCCATGCACGGGTGAGGAGGGGCGCGTCTTCCTTCGGTGTTGGTGGGGTGGGCTTTGGGTCTTGTGACGAGCCTTTTGCGACGGCGGCGGTATTTGACTCGTGCCTAACGAGCCGGAGATGCGTGGGATAGAGTATAGGAGACGGACGAGTTATAAGGAAAGCCGGAGAGAATGAGCGGGCGAGAACATGGTGAGAGAGCGCACGGAGAGGTAGCGTCGAGTGATGACAACGGCTAGCTGTACGGAACGCGACGGTATGTTGCGAGCGGGGCAGCCACAAAGACATGGCGGACGTCAAGGAGGACGAGGAGCATACAAAATAACCGTCTGGCCGGGTGATGCAGTCGATCGGCAAATTTACGCGCCGAATGCCCATTTGGTCGTGTTTGTAGAAAGATGATCTCGCCTTTACCAGCCAGCAGAGAATACAAGAAAGCGCGCAGACAACACTGGAAGTCAACAAAAAACAGACCCATAGACATAGAGGAGAGCTGGACGCCATTAAGGGCCGCTGAGAAGAAATACAAGGCAAGATTCCCCCCACCCGATCTATCCGCCGCACTAGACCTTGCCTCGCTCCTGAACGTGAACCCACCAACGCTCTATCGGCCTACCCGGATAGCAACCAATGGATCACACGTGTTCATTCTACCCGACGTTCCAGGTGAGGTGCTCAATAGATGGCGGCCATTCGCACTAGTGTAACCACCTCCGAGGTCTGGTTCTTCTGCCCGCATTCGTCTCCCCGTCAGATCAACACCGCCTAGTAAGATGGTCGCTTCGTGACCACGCGCGCCACCCAAACGAAACGAACCTCGACGCCCACTACGTCCTCCCAACCGAAGGCATCTGGAACGCCCACCTCCAATCCTGTATTACGGGTACCGAACCGCCGCTCGTTCGAATCAGAGCATCACCCGGTAGCGAATCCATTCCTCGATCCTCGTCTTCAGGCATACGACAGCTTATTTCCAACGACCCTGCGTCTGTCGACAATTTCTCCTCCCTCCAATCGCTCCCGAAACCCCCGCCAGAACCATCGACAACGGTCTTGGACTGTCGTGCTTCTGACCTCGTACCAAAACTGCGATGGGCAAACATCGGCTGGTCTTACCACTGGGGTAGCAAGCAATACGACTTTTCGAGGGGAAAGGGTGCAATAGATCCTTTTGTTCGAGATCTCTGCAAACGTGCAGTCGGTACTGTACCCTGGGAAAAGGTCTTTGACGAACATGACCTCGATGGATGGGGAGACGACGACTGGAGGACCTGGAAAGACACATACGGTTTGTGCCGCCCATCGTTCACACAATCGGACCTTATCCGTCTCCCAGAGCCTGATGCTGGCATCGTCAACTTTTACCAAACAAAGGTAGGCTCGCCCCTGACGTGGTACACGCTTTCGACCAACTCTTGCGCCATTGCAGGATACGCTGATGGCTCACGTCGACCGCTCAGAGGTCTGTGCGACTTCTCCGCTTGTATCGATCTCGTACGCTACGATCTCCATGCGTTACCGTTTTCCGCTGACGCTTACGCGCCCGGGACAGCCTAGGGAATGCGGCCATATTCCTTATTGGTGGTCTCACTCGGGATATCAATCCGATCCCGCTCTTTCTCAGGTCCGGTGACGTCCTGATCATGTCTGGCCCGGCCTGCAGACGTGCCTATCACGGTGGGTCGCTCGATTATCGCTACTCGCAGCCAACTGAGCCATCCCAAAGGGGTCCCACGGATAATGGACGCCACATTGCCCGAACACTTCTCCCAACCTTCCGACGGCGATGGCGACTCGATAGTTTGGCAACATTACAAAGAATACATGCGCACCGCCCGGATAAATATCAACGTCCGACAGGTGTTCCCAAAAGGATTTGACCCACACACGCTCGGTGCCTTGTGACGAACCAACGTAAAAGGTCATTTTGCGCCCCCCCTCTTTCCCTCGTGTGGCGTGGTGTTCTGATCGTATCGATCAAGCATCGATCATCAAGAGGTCAGGAAGGACATGCTGCTTGCACTCTGCTCGTCCGACAAAAGAAAGAGCGCAGGATGACGGCAGAGAGATGGAGGAAATGACGGTACGTCATTCGTTATCTACCGATCCGCGCAGCGGACGAGATACGTTCGAAGCCGTGGCAGCATTTAGGGTTCCGTTTTTTCCTCCGCATTCGGCGTTCAGGGACTTTGGCTGTTTGTAGCAGTGCAAGAAGCAATGACTACGTCGTGACGGACCAACGACACCGCGTTACGAGTGGCAACGAACTTTGTTGGGGTAATAAGCATGAGGAGCACCTCACCAATCGGTCCCAAGGCGTCATCGATCATTACCGCCCTTGCATCAACAAACTATCGCACCCCATTTCATTTAGAGATGACTCACGTTGGGATGCTAAAACGGTTACATGGATTTTGAGCTGAGGTAGAAGGACAATCGGGGAGCATGGACCGAAGTATTGCGAATTAGAGCTCTTCCTCATACCGATCTTCTGCCGTATTATCAAACTCTCCAAACATATCGTCACCCGGGGATGCTGGCCTCCAATCACTGGCCAGCTCAGTGCCTTTCGTGTAGTGTTCCGAGGAATGGGTCGTATAGTCGTCCCAGCTCAACTGACCAGCATCAGAATTCTCTGGATCTGGAAACACAGCATCCTCATCATCATCAGTGCTATCACCGTCAACATGACCGCTGAGGAGTCGGGCCAATGCGTCCGTATTGATGCGCTCAGCACCACGTTTTGTTTCGGTGGCGACCGGTTTGCGGTGGGCTACGGCAGCTTCTTGCAATGATGCCTCTTCACCCCAGTTGAGCTGGAATAGTGGCAAAAGCGCCTCCCGCTCGTGTTCGTTCCTTAATAGCCCTTCAAGTTCGCCATCGGCAAAAAGCTCTTCGTCGGCAATGTGTTCTGCGGTGCTTCCTCCGCGGGATGCGGCAAGAAGTTGGAGACGGGTAGGAGGAGTCCCTCGGATCCGGGCCAGCTCGTCGGGAGGACAAGTTAGCAAATGGGATAATAAAGATATATTGTCATTGAACGTCGCCACATCGAGAGCGGCAGACGATAACAGATCGAGCAATTGTTGATATGCCGCCTGCATCGCGTTACCCTTCTTCTCGATCTTGCGCGGTTTGGCCTGTGGAGCCGCGATGACAGACTCACCGACATTCTTGCTCCATGACGTGACCTCGTCGTCTTCCTGAGATTCCTCTCCGTCGTTCGCGACGTCGGCAGGGTCCTGCTCCAAGTTCAAATTTACTTTTTGCTGACTCTGCATGCGGCTCAACCAGATCTCTTGATGGAACTGGATGACGTCTTTGATTCCCTTTGCCACGATGCCTCGTTTTGGGACTTTGGACCGAGTCGAGGTGCCTCGGCCTTTACTCTTGTAGACAAACTGATCTAGCCAGGGAACATGACGGATCCATTCCTCAATTAGATCGTAGAGAATTTTGTACCGGGAAGAAACGACGCCGGGAGCGAGCGCGAATCGGGCAGCGAGTGTGTGTGTGAGCTCTCCAAGATGTGGGAGCGGTGCGCGCGCTTCGGCCTCCAGACCAAGGATAAGCAGCGCACAAGCTGTCGGAGGTGTGGGAAGGCTGGCGAGGGGCAAAGGTGGCGAATGATGTGATATAATCTGGGCCAATGATGTTGCTGTACGAATGGCTGCTTGCAGTGAGAGCTGAGTGAGGACAGAAAGCAGAGATATGGGGAGGTGAGAATTGGAGGAGGGAGACAAGGTTTCGGAGTGTATGACTGAGTGGAGGTGGGTATGGAGGATGGGAAGATGTACGGCAGGATCTATGGAGTCGAGGGAGAAATTGAGGAGGGAAACCACGGATTGGAAGGCGCGCGCGAGGGAAACGGGGGAATCGTCCAGGAAGAAAGCAATGTCACGGAGAGAATCCGATTTGTGTGCCTCGCGGAGGACAATGGCGATGGATGCGCCGGCAGTGAGTTTCGCCTTTCGACCCCACCTGTATTTTCCCTTTGTCATGGCTCGTGTGAATATAGCTTCTGCGTGTTGGGAAAGACCAGGGTTGTTGAGCCTTGAGAGTACGGCACGGATGAAGGTGTTCATGGCGATCTGAGGGGTGTTAGCGAGGCAAAGGATGATGAGACAGAGGTCGCCTTGCCGTGTTCTTTCTGTCGCGGTCCTGCTTTGTCTGTGCTAGATGCCATCCCTTGCTGGTGCGGGGCGCGTGATCCGAGGGGGTGGTGGGTGGGTGGTGGTTGTGTTCTGCGAGGACGGTCTGGGAGGGATCTGCAAGAGTGCCACACTGGGTGCATACGAGGGAGCCGGCGTCGTCGAGGGCGGGCTGGACAGCGCCGCATGCAGGACAGGGCATGGTGAGGAGGAGACACGTGGTGGTAGAGACCCCGGAAACTCTGTTCAGGAAATACCTACCCTCCTCCGTCCGCACAAAGTCCCTCTTTCACGATTTTATGTGCGACACGACCGTCTGTTTCCCATATTTTTGTCGTTCCTGCCCGCCATTTTATGCCCCGATGTGTCCAGGGTCTCTGCAATTCCCCGTCTGTCACTCCATTTAAATAGCCATCGTCCCTTTTCCCCCCTTCCACGCTTGTTCCATCATGTCCGCTCAACACAGCGTCAACTTGGACTTTCAATCAAAAAGCTCTGCCCACGTCAGGCGTAGGCTCTCCACCACCCCCGAAGAGAAACCAGCCAAGCCAGCCTTCTCCAGCCTCACCGTGCGTCCCCATCGTCCACCCGACGACGTCATCTGATTTGATTATCTAGCCTATGTGGGCTGGCGTCGCCGGCGTGCTCCTTCCCGGCGGCAAGTCATTCGAGATTGCCATCTCCGTTCACGACTCGGTCTACAGCACCGATTTCGCTTCTGCCATTCTGTCATACAATCCAGCCAACCCTTCGAAAAATGCTGCCGAGATCGAGAGCCACGTCCTCGAGACGTTCGACAACTTCTCTCATGAACACCTTTGCAAGTTCCTCGGTGCCGGCGTCACTGTCAGCCTCCTCAAAGAGGCATGTCTCCCTCCATTCTCGATCGTTGTGTCGTTCGCTCATCGTTCTCGTCAGTGCCCTAACCTTTGCACCCGTCTCTGGCTCGAGCTGGACATCGTGCCCATTGTTTTCAACATCAAGCCTTTCCACACCGACTCCCACACTCGCCCCAACATCAAGCACCGCATCTCTTCCACGACCGGTTCTTATGTTCCTTCCGGAGCAGAGACCCCCACCGTCTACGTCGATGCTTCCCCTTTCCTAGATCACAACAACATCCAAACAGGTATCGCCACCAAACTGCCTATCCCCCGCACGCTCGACGAGCAAGCCGACTCTGCCGCTCGCAAATGTCTCATGTACTATGGTCCCAACAACAACCCTCGTCTAAGCATTGGGCCCCGCAACCAAGTCACCGTCGACCAAGCCGGCAAAATCCATCTCATCGATGATCTCGAAGTATACCGCAGGTCCGTCGGACAAGGCACCTGGAACGCTGTTATCAAACTTGCGGACGAACTCCGTGAGAAAAAGGTCAAAATCGGTTTCTTCTCGTCTACCCCCCAGGGAGGTGAGCGATATAAATTTGATCCCGTGGAAGCTTCTGAACACGATGCGTAGGCGGTGTCGCTCTTGTACGTTACCCCGCACGAATGAACACGTTTCATGATCGCTGATCCACGGTTGCCTCCAGATGCGTCACGCCCTTATCAGGTTCCTGACCGCATTGGATGTCGACGCCGCATGGTGCATGTCTCTTTCTATCTCTAACTGGCATCGTGTTTCGATCGGATGATGGATTGACCCGTTTTTGTTGATTGCCACTAGGTATGTTCCGAACCCGTCGCCAAACGTCTTCCGTACGACAAAGAACAACCACAACATCTTGCAAGGTGTCGCGGCTCCAGACCTGCGCCTTACTAACGAGGCCAAGGCTCAGTTCGACGCTTGGATCTTGAAGAACGGTCTGAGATGGACCGCCGAAGGTGGACCACTTTCGTCTGGTGGGGTCGATGTCGCCTTCATCGGTAACTTCTCTCCTCCAATCCCCCCGTGCCATCTCCGACAGCAGCCCTAGATGACCCGCAGATGCCTGGTCTCATTCCTCTTATCAAGAAAGTTAGACCCGAGCTCCCGATCGTCTACCGCTCGCACATCGAGATCCGCAGCGATCTTGTTCAACAGAAAAGTTCCCCACAGGAAGGAGTCTGGCAATATCTGTGGAAGAACATTCAGCTCGCCGACTTGTTCATCAGTCACCCTGTCAACAAGTTCGTCCCCAGCGATGTGCCCACTGAGAAATTGGCCCTCCTCGGTGCCGCCACCGACTGGTAGGTAGTTGAACCTTTGCCACGACGACCATCCTCATTCACGCGTGCGCCCGTGGCACAGGCTCGATGGATTGAACAAGCACCTCAGTCTATGGGACTCGCAGTACTACATGGGAGAGTTCCGTAGCTTGTGCACCAAAGAGAGGATGCACGAGCTCAAGTGGCCTCTCCGTGAGTACATCGTCCAGGTCGCACGGTTTGATCCTTCCAAGGGTATCCCCAACGCCATCGACTCCTACTCTCGCCTTCGCAAGCTTTTGAAGGAGGCCGGCAAGACTGAGGGACAGATGCCTCAGCTCTTGATTTGTGGTCACGGTGCCGTCGACGACCCGGATGCGAGTATCATCTACGACCAGGTGATGAACT
>JBBPLW010000396.1:2209-16084 GCA_038089995.1 Tylopilus balloui
TACTTTGCCGTTACTCGTTTCTTCCACTCCACCTGTGTGTCGACCTGCAGATATTCTGACCCGACCAGCTGTTGCCATGACGGAAAAATGTCTTCGCTGCGAACTTGAAATTCCCGAACCTGAATCAGCAGGTGATGTGCAATAGGTTTTTTTTTTTGGACAAGTGATATATTGCGTAGCAACTGACTAGTCTGGTTCTACGCAAACACTAAGGCAGTAATCCTAGGATTCCCGGTCCGAGGAAAAATGCTCTTACGCACTCCCTACGTGGGTAGGGTGTGTGAGGCTCTGTTCGTTACTAGGTATCCTCGGTATGAGCGAAGGGCCTTGATAGTTTGATACCCACTAAAAACTCAGGGCGTTTGGCCCAGTCTTCTTGGATGGTTGGTTATGCCGAGGAGGTGTTGCCATGTGTCTTTCATTTTTAGGGTGGTTAGTATGTAGTGGCGAGAGCTGGCTGCTCGGCGGTCTATATCAAGGCGGGCGTTGAGTTTGTGTAACCAGCGGGCTTGTATATTCGTATGATGTGCAATAGGTTTGGATCTGTGACTACTTTCAAAGTGTCAAAGTATCATGCCAGTGCTGGTTAGAAATCCCAGGAGTCGTCGCTCACTGGTGCCACAGTGCGTTCATTCTAGTCTCAACTCTCACACGGCCACCGTTCACTTTCCCAACCTACTTCACGCGATCTAGCCTAATCATTGACACGAATTGACCTGACAAAGCGCAACTCATAGTGATCCCCAGTTATCTGGACCACGATGGATTCCAGGTCACATCCTGTCTCTCTGTCTATCAGAATTTGACATGAGACTTGTACCTGACGTATTGCGCCCGTGCAACTTATACGCATTGTTGCGTTCCGATTTGAGCAAACTATTGAATGTGAAGCTCGGTCACCAATAAGGTCAGTTGCCAGCAAAGGATTAGGCGCCGCTATTTTTTTCGCTCATCAAAGACGCACACAAGTCCGGTTGCTGATCCGATAATTGATTGCTAGCCTCACCTGCAGTGCCTGACCCATAGCTGCTTGACCCTAGGAATGGTCAATGGCTTCCGCAAGTCGTATGACCGTTAATTGAGACACTTGGGACCCAACTACTTGCATCAGCCGCGCAAGACGCTCCGAGTCAACCGTTCGATTCACGCAATTAATTGTTGTTAAATTTAGGCATGACCCTATACGGTGCATTCCCCACCCCGCTGAAACAGTGCTGCACCTTTTCTCGACGCCCCCTCCCATGTTTCGAGCTTATGCAGATCTCGTCGTCTCTTGCACCAGAAGGTAGCATGGATAGTTTATCCATGCTACTGTTTCATCCCGACCTACCCAACTCTTGCGTGGTAAGTGGAACGGTGGGGCCTTTGCGCGTCACGTCTCATATCAACGTTTCGACCCTGGGTGCGTCGGGAAAAGAATGGAGATATTGAATGGATTTTTTTATTTGGCGGCATTGAAGAGAAGAGAGGGGAATGCAGATACAATTAAAGAATTAGTAGGTTGAACGCTACAATTCGGTTCCGATAAACATTGTGACGTCATATGCGAATATGTCTCCGAGTCATGCTCCTCGACCTCCCATTCACGCTGGCTTAACCATTTTCCATCCCATTTGCAGACAGTCGCGCTTTCTCTGGCGGTTTGTCTGCGATGTCCCGTGGCGATAGTCAGTTCGACCCAACTGGGCCCATAGAATACCCTACGCTCCCAGCCAGGATGCACGCACAACCACATCCCAACGGTGCCTCCTTGAGTTCTGCTTTTCCACCGCAGTCACAGGCTAATCCGTCTTTCTTTTCTTTTGGCGCCGTTGCCGGCCAGTCTCATCTCCCAGTGCACGGACCCGAACCCCAGACGACCCTGGGCAACCTTGATCAATCTGCGTCTCTCGCATGCCGAACATCATCACCTACATTTCCTGTCCATCCTCTGCCTGCCCAGTTTTCATTCGGGAGCCCACGTACCCCATATGATAGTTTTCCTGGACATTACGCCATGTCCACCCATCCCCCTCTGTTCCAGAGTCAGCCGTCTCAAACACCTGGATATCACGGCTATCGTCCACTAGCTTCTTGTCCATATCCTCCAATTCGATATTTTCCCCTTCCTCCACCTGAAGCTCAACCATATTTTCAGCATCAATCTAGTGTGCAAGCTCGTCCACCTTACGAGCAAGCGCACCCCCTCCCTTCGTCTATTCTCCAGTTTGCAACTAGCAATCTTGGACCCTCTCACGCAAGATCATACGATCACTTACCACACGATGCGCCCCACCTCTATGGTTCAACCGGTCTGACGCAACAGCACCCCAACGTGATTCAGTGGTATTACGGTCCCGACTTATCTGGAAATACGTTCACCGAGGGAGACCCTGCGCAAGTTCAACAAGATTCTCCCATGAATTATGCATACCGGGATCCCCGCACTCGGGGCCCGCGCCCGGTCAGGGCGCACTCGACAGCCTCGGACCCTCTGCCTTCGCCCAGTCTGGATGTGACTCCCAGTAGCAGCTCAGCCGCTGTCATCGCATCACAGAAGCCCATTTCACCTGCCGCCCACGAACCCCGAAAACAAATTCTTCTACAAAGCTCTCCAAAAACGGACAGTCAAAACTCGGTAGCTGGTACGTCCCGTCCACATGACCGTCCGCTCGTTCGTCGTCATTATCACCCGCATCCACCACCCAACCGATCGGAGTGGGTGATGTGGGTAGGCAATGTTCCAAGTGACGCCATGCATGATGAACTCTGGCGATTTCTGAAGCAGCCTGGTACTGTGTCTTCGGGTCCCCACGGTAATATCGTTGAGGACAGCGGACTGAAGTCTATATTCCTCATTTCTCGTTCCAACTGCGCCTTTGCCAACTATCAATCTGAGGAGCACTTGAGCCGTGCAGTTACCCAGTTCAATGGGCGCAAGTTACGACCCCACGACCGTCGATGTCTACGGTTAGTCTGTAGGGCACGCCGGAAAGAGGACGATCTACGAGCTGGCGTTGGTGCTCAACGTGGCATGGGCATTCATACCCACTATGTCAAGAACGTGTCACAGAGGGGGAGTAAGCTGTTGACAGCAAGCGAAGAAGCTACTTCGTCCAAGAGTCGACGGTCAGACTTATCCGGGATGGATGATGCTCAACCAGCCCGATTAACCTCCTGGGATGAAGAAACTCCGAAGTCTGATACTGTCAAGGGAGCCAGTCGAAAGGCTCCTACCCGATCGCCTAGTTCATATGCTTCGACGACTTCGAGCTTTTTGGCTCGCTATTTTCCTAAACGCTTCTTCATCCTCAAGTCTCTGACACGAGTAAGTCCGCAGGATCGTCTCGGAAGCTGCCACGCAAATTAACTGGCATGATGTGTACAGTATGACCTGGACCTCAGCATCCGGCGCAGTATCTGGGCAACCCAGAGGCACAATGAGGTGATATTAGACCAAGCTTTTCGAACGAGTAAGGAGGTTATTCTGGTATTCAGTGTGAATAAGAGTGGGGAGTTCTATGGATATGCACGGTATGTTAGCTTGCAGTCTTGTCGAGACACACTCGCTGATTCCTCGTACTGCAGTATGACGAGTGGTATTTCACGCGGAAATCATGATGTTTCGTGGGCCCCCCGCGGGGATCCATCGTCCAGTGTCCCATCGCCTTCAACCAATCGCATGTCCACCCATGGTGTACTGGAACGGCCATCAAATTCATCGCCTCGAAGCTCAGAGAAGTCTATTGCACCCTGTGGACGTCAGTTCACTGAGGTGTCCCCTTCTCTACTTGCGCCCTCTTCCGAGGAGGCGAAGGATGGTCAGGGTGTAACCGGAACCTCTGAATTCAGATCTGCTCAGGAACGGCGGTCAGCCCCACTTGCGCTTGAAAACGATCCAGGAGATCCCGGTACTACTGATCTCCCTCCATCGGATTTCAGCTCTACCTCTGCTGAACTCGATCTGTACGCTGACCCTTCATTGCTACGAGCCGAATTAGAGAGGCATCCTGCAGTGCGGGTAGCGCCAAGAAGCAAGGGTGATGGTATGGATGATCCAGGTCCTCTCAGACCTCTGCTGCCCGTCGTGGAGGAGATGCATGCCGAGAGTGGTGTTGAAGAAGGCCAATCAGCAAAACCGGCTATACAATCTGCCACGATACACATCCATGCAGAGGGTCAAGAACGGATGGAAAGTTGGGGAGGGACGTTTCGGATTGAATGGTTGCGCACTCAACGAGTCCCGTTTCATCGGACGCGACATTTGCGTAACCCGTGGAATCACGACCGAGAGATCAAGGTGTCACGAGATGGTACGGAGCTTGAACCTAGCGTTGGGCAACAATTGGTCGAGTCGTGGTCGAGTCTCGCCAACGAACGGACTGGTGGCGATGACGGTAGACGTACTGCCAGGTTGGGAGGCAGGCATGGTGCGAAACCCGTTCCAAAGCTTGGTGCAAGGGGGGCCAAGGAAGGACCTTTATGAATGCATACAACATTGTGCACTACACTTCCGGGTTTAACACATGTAGCAATATTCGTCATTCACGCACATTTCATTTATCTCGCATCGCTACGATATCGCACGCACGAAAGTGTAGCTCACGGAACAGAGTTTTTCGTCGTCGTTCTTTCGCTATCAAAGTCTCACGCAATTGAGTCAGATACGCTCTGCAGCCAAAAACGTTAATTAGATCTCACTTGATATTTTTGCTTTTACTGTTTTTCTCCTCTTCTCGCAATAATTTGACCCTTTTGCCGTCTTGGATGGCCATGCCTGATTCCAAGTCTTTTTGTCAGTGCGGTGTCTTGCAGTAGTTTGGCACTCCGAATCATTTGCGTACACGTTCGCTTCACTCGCCTGACCAATCCTCCGTTAATGCTCTACGATCAACGCACAGACATTCACAGGTTACGTCGCATTAGTCTTTCGCCTTGTCGAGAGATCTTTTAATGGCGATTGACACGGGCTAAAAGTAGCCGCGCTATCCCATCACTGGCAAGATCTCGAAAGTGAAAGAATTTTTTTTTCCAGCAATGGCCATTCTTTGCCCGCTGTTTCAACTCATGCGAGCTACTTTCCGGAGTATTAATACGGCCAGGGAGGGACTCGTCCCACTTGACCACCTCCTACGGTGACCTCATTCCAGCCGTTGGTGGTACCAACGGCCACGGGCCCGAACCTCGAGAGATGACCATCCTCGTGGACTTGTCGCTCGAAATCATAGACCGCATCTTATTCACGCTCGACCCGCTCGATATTGCACGCGTCTCTCGGACCTCCCGTTTCTTCTACGAGATCATCTACGGTCCTCTTCACCAACAATTCTGGCGGGGGCTGTACCTCGCACAACCGCTCGACGATCCGCGTGGCGCAGTGACCCACCTTGGCCATCACCGCAATGACATTAACTGGAAGGGCGAGTTGCAGCGGATTGTGAGGGCTCGCATGGCTATGAATCGTCCGGCCGTGTGTCGACGCGAGGAGCGCTGTCAGGTGCTCCGTACGTGCATCGACCTCATTACGCAGACGCCCCCCATTACTGCTCCCAACGGCATCGGGGCGATGTCGTGCAACGTGCGTTGGATGCAGCGGCTCATCGGGGATGGTGCGTGCTTGGAGGAAGAGTCTTGGGAGGCGTTATCGGAGGACGAAGAACAGCTACTGGCAAGGCTGCACGTGCTGCATGGGCTCACGAGGAGAGACCTCGATCCGGAACGGCGTCGAGCGTCCCAGGCATACGTGTATAGTCTGCGTCATCACACGCCTCAGCGTTCCTACGGGCCGTTCATGCCAGACGGCAACAAACGCATCGATTGGGTGTTCCTGTTGATGTTCGTGCTCGACCTCGGGATGTTGCTGGTGGACATGGACGATAAAGATGAGGACTATTATTTCTGTCCGTTGGGTCTATTGTTCTCTCAGAGCATCATACCTCGGGGCCTGAATCTCGACGAGGAGGAAGACTGGGCTGGCGTGGAAGGCCTGTGGGCGGTCAGATATGGGTTCATGGACCACCGCGAGTTCATACGTAAGTTTCGTCCTTAATTCATTTGATCACGTGGCTGAGCTGACGCACGGCATTATTTTACTTGGCAGTTTACAATGATCCGTCGGTACGTCCTGTGAACAGCCTCGTTCTCGGCCCTCCTGACGTGGTCGACAACGCGTGGGATGTTGTTAGGTACCGGATCACGAACCTCAGGACACGTCGATTTTCGATGACACTGAAGAAGTATTGGCCACGCTGGATATATATATTCGTGTCTCGGGTGTCGAGCCTGATCCTTGTCACCCGACGCGCCCAAAGATAAACATCACCGGAGAAGTGGACGGAAAGTTTAACATTGTTGGGTTTGTCAAGCTTACGGACGATGATCAAGTATGGTGCCATTATGTGCGTATACGTCCCATCACGGCAAAAAGGTACATTTTCTGACTAAATTTGTTTACTTTTCCAGGGCGCGGGCAACGATAACCAGATGGTATGGAAGTAAGTCGAATGAATAGACATCTGGTCCGTCGGATCTGATATATATATACCAACTTTAGCTGTGATGCGATAGGATTAGGCAGTATTCGGTCACAATGTGGTTTCATAGGCGTATGGTCTACAGTCTTTCATGATGTCGAGGATCCAATTGGTGTGTCCACTTGCCTTTTCCCTATGGCTTGGGCGTCCATCTGATTGATACTCACCAGGGCCATTCTGGATGCAACGTGAATTCCTCGTCGATGAGGATGAATAGGACAATCAGATCCAATCTTTTCGATGGGCCAGCCGTTCGGTGTCTGTGAACACAAAGTAAAGAACCAATTACTTCGGCAGCCCAACGCATGTTCGAGCCACGACCTCGAGATGAGTTATGCATTGATACATCTTCTACCATTCTTACTCGGCAAAATACCGTATCTCTGGGCTCTGTTTCCTTTTTTTGCGGTACGATAAGCTTTACCTCCAATGATCACTTTGACACAAGATCCAGTCCATTGTTCTATTTGTAGCAGTGTCTATGTACTTTACATGTCGGCAAATGGAAGAGTACAAGATTAGAAGGGAATCAAAGATTGTGTTACAAACGTGGATCTATCGCACGACATAAAATCATGGCCAAGTCTGCCTCTTTTCTTTAGAGTCGCACCGTGAACTTGAGCCGACCGTCTTCGCAAGGTTCACAACTGACGCTCTCCATGTTGTCCACCACGAAGTGCGCGCCGATGTGCTCGATCTGCTTGCGCTCGTGGCTGGTGCAGACGGCGATCACGGTCGCACCGCTCGCGAGCCCGGCGCGGATCCCGCTCGGGGAGTCCTCAAAGACGACGCAATTGGACGCGCAAAAGCCCAGCTCGCGCGCTGCAAGGAGGAACGGATCGGGCGCGGGCTTGCCCGCCTTCAAGCGCTTGTCGTCCGCCGTGATGGTCACCTTGGGGGGTGTGATGCCAACGCGGGTCATGCATCCAAACGCTGTGTCGAACCAATGAGACGTAGAAAGAAAGAAGAAAGACGTGCCGACTCGTCAGCTTTCTTCCATGCATCCGTCTGTTTTTCGGAGAGAGAGACGTACCGTAGGTTTTGGCGCCGGACGTGGCGACGGCGTAGCGTCCCTCGGGGATGGAGTCGATCATCTTCCGGACGCCGGGGAGGATACGGACGGCGCGGTCTACGCTGGCAGCTTCGACTTGCCAGGCTTCCAAACAGTGCTTCTTGGTGTCGGGTTCAAAGGTGAGGACGTCTTCGTCTTCTTCGAGTATAAAGCCGGCGGAGCGGCGTGCATCATAGATGGACGCTTCCGGTAAGACCGACATGGCCAGCATGCCGTTCAAGCAGGTCGCGAAGGAAGGGCGACGACTGCTGAGATTGACAAAGGACGATGCACGAGACGACGGCAGCGAACTTGCGGGAGATGTGACAAGTTCAGGGGTCGCCTCTCCCGAGCCGATAGGGCTGAACGGGGTGGGCGAGAAAGCAGGGGACTGGACGGCTGATCCAGGACCGTGTAAGCGGTACGCGTCAGCAAAGAAGAGAATGCTCTCTTCGAAATTTTGAACTTCAGCGTCCATGTCGTGGGGCTCGATTTCTGGCTTGAACTGCGCGAGGTTATCGACAGCGCGCTTGCCGTGAGTGGCAGCGATCACGTAGGCCGGGTCCTGCCCGATGTCCTTTGCGACCTTTCCCCACGCAGCCTCGACAGCAGCGATAGAGTCGGTGAGTGTGCCATCCTATCAACACACTAGGCGAGTTAGATTTCGGGAGCATGCATAAAATATCCACACACCATGTCAAACAAGACAGCATCGGCGTAGAAAGTATGGTCGTTGGACTGCATGATGAAAGTTTGGATAGTGAGAAGAAGATGAGAAGGGAGGAATCCGAATCTCGTCTGATGCAACCACGGTGCGGTGTCGTCTCATTTATGTTATGACCGGCCAGGTACGTCCCCCATCACGATGCTGACTAGCTGACGTCAAGGGTTGGAATGTTTTTTTAGCCGGCGAAGCGAACCGTTTTCGAAGAGATCCTGCAAGGGTAACGAGGTAGAGCAAGCGGTTAGATAAAAAAAGCTCCACACATCTCGTATGGCATATTGCCGCAGATGGAAGGGCAAGGAGATGTCTTTGCTGAAGGAGTGCTTATGGCAGTGGAGTTTGTGGAGCTGTGACTCACTCTGTATGACACCCAAGCGTTGAAGGACTCACTTGAGAAGACGGTAAATCTGGACTTCCTCCCCAAAGAGGCAACACCTTAAGATCGCCGAAGTCGTTCACGACCATTTCCGCTCCCAAAAATTCGAGGGTGCACCACCGATGACACGGTACGATGGAGCGAGCGTGTGAGGAAATTGCTCCTCGAGGACGTTTCGGCGCGCGTCGCAAGCCTGAAACATCTTGGTTCTTCTTCCGGGCTGTTGTTGTGAAGCCTTTCACGTACGTCTATATTTACTCCTTTCGCGCCCTCGACCTTCGATTGCGCTGCTGATGCTCTCCACTCGCATCTGTGTAACGCTCACTCTCCACGTCATACCTGACCGTGGTGCACGTTGGATAGACTCAGGGAGCCCACTTTTTACTAAATTACCATATATGTCGGTATGTAAAGCTGGTGTCGAAGGTGCGATCGCGATCAGCCTCGCAATCCTCAGTTTCAGATAAGACCCAACTCACCTCCGAGCCTGGACGCCGCCCCACCTCATCGCTGAACCACCCCCATCATTTTCGTTTCCTCGACATCTCGACGACAACTTTGCTTTGGATCGCGCGCATTTCGAGGAACAATTACGGCTGACGTCACTTTTTCTGTTTTATTACCCATGCATTGCGTGTGAGAAAGCGCTTCGTCTTCGCTTTCGACGTGCAGCGGAAAAAAAAAGAGCGATGCTCCCTACGAGTCCTGAATTCCCGGCGCGGATTGCACACATGTGATATGCGACAATCCACTGCCGGCCATACCGACATCATCGGGTCCATGACAGGCGTATCGACGTGGGCCACACTGCATATCGATACGGCGTTCCATACTACGTATCTTGGGGCCGCCACCACGGTTTTGGAATTTTTATGTTTGCGACGCGCTCTCCTGTGGCTGGTATTTCTCGCGCGTCCGTTCCTCCCCTCGCTCCGGTTCGAGCCCCACCTCGACGTCTCACGTTCGACGGCACGTTGATGACGGGCCACTCGTCGGTCGCTCTGTAATTCAGGAACACGACCGCGACTATTAAAGAAAGAGAGAAGAAAAGAGAGCGATCGCTCACAGTGGATCGATCCCATCGATGTCCCCACGATCGTCAAACAAAACTCGCTTCTAGAACGCGTGCCTGTGACGTGGGATGATGGGGTGATTCAAATCTGGGGTGTATGTTTGCACGCCTTCGAGTTGTCCTTTTTTTTTTCGGTTGTCCAAACGATGGCTGAGAAAAGATCCACGGGCCCGCACTTTTGAGACGCCGCGAAACGCTATCTTTGCCTTGTATCATCTTCGGTTGTTGGTTGTCGGGAATGACTCGTGTTATCAACCAGGTCCTTGTACTGCGGTTGCTTTTCCAGGAGCAACGTTAGGAAATTACGTCTAAGAGTCCAGCTCGCTCACCATGGCGTGAAACCAGGGTTCCCACTTTGCAGAGGCGAAGGCGACGATTATCGTGATGTGACTGCCATAGCCGCCGACCCCTTCGATTGCATGTGCGAATGCCGGTCATAATATCACGCGAGTTTGCTCCACCTTGTAAACATCCATTCACGAAATCACGACCCCCACCTGGTCTTATCGTATCATCAGAAGATGATTGAAACATTCACATTACGAAGATGCTACGATAATCGTTCAAGTATACTTGTAGTGTTTCGATCTCGAATGTTGGTCGTACTGACTGCATGCTCCTCTTACCTGCATCAAAAAAGAAAAAAACGAGAACGCCTCCTTAGCGGTAGAACAAGGACACAAAAACAACGAGAAAGAGAGAAGACACGAACGAAGTATGTGCATGGCCAGCCAATATGACAAAAGAATAATGAGAGACCGGGAAAAAAGGAAATAATGTTAAAGACAGGAGTGCTTCGAACCTAATCATCATAATGGAGATGTCCGCTCAAGAGGCCAATGGATTGGAAATGCAATGCGGGATATAATGCACAACGGCAAGGCAAGGAAATACATAAAAAGGCAGTATACACCTTGGAATTCTGAGTAGCTCGTTAGCACGGGCAACCGGTTGCCGTTAGGTTCCGACACGCACTTTGAAGACCGATGGGGAATGCAACATACAAAACATCCGACCTTTGCTCAGCCGAATATTTCTGTGACAGTGCGCCGGCGCTCCCGCTTTTGCGATGGGAATGCGATTGTCTTGGATTGAGGATTGCCGCCAACCGTCTCGTGCTCGTCGACGGCCGCTTCGAGTGACAAACGGGATGCACGAACACCAATGGTTCGACGACGAGTGTCCCTTTCAGTTTCTGAGCCGGAGAGGGACGGGCGAATCCGGTTCAGCCCGGATGCATCCTCTTCCGCAGTCGTACCCACACGTCTTCGAGCATCGTCACGGCTTTGCTGTTGTTGGAGAGTGGATACTGACGCTCCGGATGGACGAGAAAAGGTTACGGAAGAACGTACTGAGTCGCGGGACTCTGTACGCTCCATCGGAAACGTGGAGACCTCAGGAGAGGCCAAGGCTGTGTGTGTTGAGATCGCTGTCGTGGGATTTGGTGTAGATAAAGCGAAAGGTGTATTGGGAGGGCGAACAGTAGCTATAGAAGCCAGGGAAACGTTACGACGACTGCCTTTGTCAACTGTAGTCTTGGATCTTTGAAGTAGGGATTCGGACGGAAGGGCTGGGAGAGGAGGTGGAGAAGAGTACAGAGGTGGTCTCGCCCTCTCCGCCTGAGGGTATCGAGATGCTGGAGTCGGTGAGGGTTCATGGTCCACTGATAAGTCAGGGACATTGGACAGTGTATTGTAAATTGGCGACCTGTCCGGTACCACTTGCTGCTCACGGTGTTCACGCGGCGTGAATAACCGTCGGGAAGTTGAAGGTGCATTCAGGCCATTTCTTGAAGTTGATCGATCTTGGTCGAATGTACTCTCCCGCTCTCGCGAAGACGGTGGGCGCGCAAGGTTGAGATCGCTACGAGGAGTGAGCCTGCGAGAGATATCGGGCCCACCAATGGAAGTCATTGGCTCCCAGCTCAACCGCGACTCAACGCTTCGTCTACCATCCTGACTCCGCCTGCTACCGTCTCTTTCGAGACCAGAGTCGGATGGGGGCCTCCTAGTGATTTCATCATCCAGGCTCATGGACCGCAGATGGGCGGAATCAGATGCTCCAGCTACCTCTCTCAACAGCTTTCCAACACCAAGAATGAATCCAGTGAGCGAGCGCACCACGTCATCGCTTTCCCGCAGGCTTTCCCTAAAGTCAGAGCCAACATCTCTCCAGATTTGTACGGGGTGATTGGGCCCGTCCGCATCGTAGTACTCGTCATCCACTTCGATAGCAATTTGTTGTTGGACGGCATTGGACGTCGCGGCCCTCAAAATCTTGTTGAGCCTTTCCGACGAACGTATGATTGCGCTTGAGTGATCGGATACGTCACGAACTGTTTGTGATTGATTTGGAAGCCGAGAGAGATGTGCTTTAAACATCGAGAGTGATTCCAGCATGAGGCGAGTGTGTTCGGCATTCTGAGGACTACTGAAATTGATCAACGGGCCATTGCCACTTGGAGTTATGCTCGCACGGTGGCGGGGGGTGCCTGTTCGAAGATCGCTTGGCGTTTGAGCAAAGGAAGTTGTGCGCATAGTTGGTGAGTGTCGAGAATCCGGTCTATCCGAAAGGTCGTATGTCGCTCCCCTGGGCCGTATCGAGTAAGTTCCATTCCTGGAATCGTTTTCTCCGTGAAGAAAGTCGGCCATCGACGTAGCGGGGCGGGACGAGACGCTGTGTCCTATGCCTCTCGTATCTCGTTGTACAACCGAAGCGGCAGGTGCCCGAGCTGGATCCGAGTGCAAATGCGGTCGAGGAATAGGCGGACCACGGGCGCTGGATCCACCAGTTCGACCACCGTCATCAACAGTGAATCGCCGCCGCCTTTCCTCATCCTCCCATTCCACTACGCGACCAGCGCCTGACCCAGCTACGCTTGCACGTCTGTCACCGAAAACATCGTCGTTCGACGGTGCCTGTCTTCCACTCCCACGCATACTAATTCCTGCGGCACGTAAGCTCTCTCCTGCAAGTCTCCCTGTCACCCCCGCCGCATTTAGAGCACTTTCTGCACTTCCTCCTCGCTGGGACTGCCTTCGCCCACTATCCGGGGCATTACCTGATATATCATCGGAAAGCCAGCGGGTCTGGTGTCGTCGGGTCAGGTCCCTCACAGTAGAGAACCGAGTGGACCGAGCGCCGCGAGGAGAGTATTGAACATTGCTAGATGCATTGACAGCTGTATGCGCCGCAGTCCTTGGCGAATGTCCATCCTCGTACGCATCATCTTGGAAAGATGTCCGGTTCGGAGTCATAGGCTCGATTGAACCCTAAGGAGAATGTACTTTAGTCGGTTGCGGGAGAAACACGGCCATACTACTGACCCGTCCGTCCAAGCTCCGCCGTTCTCTGTCCCTAAATTCCCTCGGAAGTGGTTGCCGTGACTTTTTGTAGCCTGTGGGACTCCTCCTTGAAGAAGCTACAGCGGCCAGCGCTGCTTCAGTAATGTCATGGTCATTTCTACTGTATCTCCCGCTCTCCACGCTCTGCACAGATATGGCACTCGCGATAGACACTCGTTTGCGGGGGGTGCGGGACGGGCCGGGAGACGCCTGACGCGTCTTCTCTGGAGAGGTGGGTGCAGAGATAAGCCTTCGCTGTTGAAGGGAGTCTGATACAGATGGCGGCGTTGATGAACGTTCAGGAGATGATGATCGGTAGGAATTGGAATTAGAGTCAGAACGGGAGGGAGTTGGCGCACGTAGACTTTCTCGCTCGGTCTCGGATCCAGAGAGGGTATCATTGCGCTGAATCTGTGGTACGGAATGCGAGTGTGAATGAGATGAGAGGCGAGATGATGATGATGTGGAAGCGAATGAAGGGGGGGAATTAAGTGAACGGGAGGTATGGGTCGGGGATGGAGTGTTGAGACGGGAAGAGAGTTTATCTAGTGCCTGCCCATGATATATCAGTTCCATAGGTAAGACGATTGAGAGCGCATATAGCCATGAAGAATGCAATTTGGCATCATACCGAAACCACAATAAACTCGTGGTTCAGAAGGTCGCCAGTAATATACCACAACACGTGGAGTGGAGCAAGGGCAGGCAATGAGCATGGGGAGAAACGCAGCAGGCTCACCATTCGGTTGCGCTGAGCAAGGCTCTTGACCCGCTGGAGCGCTACAATGTTCTCGCT
>JBBPLW010000397.1:0-16032 GCA_038089995.1 Tylopilus balloui
TTCTTTGCGCTGTTACTCCAGCAGCAACGCAATGGAAGGGAGTTTAGGCGCGTTGCTGCTGAGCACGAGATCATTGCGCCGGGGATCGAACGCTCGATCAACCTGGCCAGGGACATTCATGTTGACGTGGTGGATATATTGTGACGCGAGCATGGGGTTCTATGTTGTTGTCGGTTTACTTTCCCGCCGTGTTCTCACCGTCTCGCTCCGATCTGCTTAACCATGCAATCCTCTAGCGGTGCTACTATAATTGCATGATGCCGTTACAAAGGAAATTCAAGACGCGTGTGGAAATGACGGTCCTCGCTTGCATGCGTTTACGAACACCACAAGCTATGGTGGTTACCACGTCTCGTACCGTTTACCCACCTCCAATTCCCATTCGAAATAAATGTCAGTGCTGCCCTGCCGACAATCGCCGTCGTCACGTTCGACATTGAATATTGGATCGTTGTCGCACCGCATCCACTCTAGCGGGAGTCCCGCTCGGCGGGGCCCCCTCAGGCTTCCATGTACAACTTCACCTCAGTTCACTTCGCTACGGCACTAATCATGGCTAACCTCATTCGTTCCGCCAAGTCTGGCAGATACTGAATGCTCAATGAACTGGAATCGTACCACATCTGCCTCATTCAGGCGGTTCCCCTTGCGTTCTTTGGCTTGCAGGTAGGAGAGGATGCATTCGTCACAGCCCTCATAAACTTTTTATGTCATAGGCATTGCCACAGCACTCGGTTGATCAAGAGCCGCTAACCATTTCCGGTGCTGATGTCCATACAACAAAGATCGCCAGCGCAGCCGATCAATTTGCTTTATCATGCCATGATCCGCAAAATAAAAAGGGTGAAATTGCAGTAGATGATTTTGCAATCGAGCTTTTCAGGGTTATGTTCGCCGATGACGAGTAGCACCCACAGTGGACCTCCCACTCTTTATTTGCGGCAAATCCAGGCACGCGAAAACCGACGTCTGTATCATCGATCACTCTCAGAACGATATTCTTCTCGTAGTTCAGGAGGGAAAGAAGTTGGAGCAAGGAGAGCCTATGAATGCACGAGCGCAGCTTGTAGCTGAGGCGACGAGAACAATATTAACAGGGATGTAGTTGGGTTGCCTCCCTTGGCAGACAAGGTAAGTCATTTCGTGAGCTTGTCGACTCTCTTCTGACCTTGTTCTTAGGTCATGCCTAGAATCATCATGGCGGGCACGTCGCCCGTTTTCTTCAAGATTCCTGTCACCCAGACTCTGGCAACTCATATTCGCCATGGGACTTGTCCTTCAGAAGAAGCCCGGGTGACCTATTGTTTTCCGCCTGTTCCTCGTCCTGCTCGTCGGCAAAGTGAAGGGATGAAGCCCTTGTATAACAGGTGTGAGATTCTGAAGTGGTTTGAAGCGTTCAAGGCGATTGTGGGCATATGACTGTCCCTTCTTTGGCAACTTTACATCCGTAATCTTTCGTGCCGGCTGTATTGCATCGTGGCATATCGTGCCAGCCGGTATTCATCCCGGAGCGGTCTTGTGCCACTCCAAGGATCGCCAGTGGCTGTCTTCCCACAGGAAAACATTCAGGGATGACGAGTTTTGTTGTAGCTGGCGGCACCAGGATCTGCTCCCGTTCTCGCAAGTGTGCCGCATATGGTCGCTCGCGATGGATATCCTCCCCACCCATTTGAACATCTCGGACGACGACACGCGGAGTCGGTCAAGACATCTCCTGGACGTATACACGCTAGGGCAAAAGGCTTTGAGCGACAAACCTGCTCTCATTCACGGATGTCGTCACCACAACGAACAACAACATGAAGATTGCAGAGACGTTTTCACCCTGCCACCACAGGTGCGCTGAACGCAACCCGTTTCGCAGTGTCGCTGATCAGGAAACACGCGCGACATCTGCTCTTAGCGCAATGGGATCAATGTTGGGCAGACGCGCTCTTTGCAGTTCCCTACGAACTGCGCGACGCTGTCGCTTGGCGAAGCGGAGGAGGAAACACGGACCGGCCGAGGGCCAGCATCATCCGCATCACCCAAATCGACGATCCGCCGCACCTACTGAGGCACCGTCCAGCTCGCGCGTTGTCTGAGCCGATGGCTCCGCGCTCTGAGGTCCCCCAAGGCGTCATCGCCTCCACGACATGCTCAGTCAAACGGCAATCCTTCGCACTGCGAGACCCCCCTCCCCGACCGTTGTGCGTGCTTCACGCGCATCACGGATCAGCCGATTCACGCATGGGCTGATACGGGCCTCGTCCGTCTCTGTGCGTCATCGTCTTTCTGCTGCACAAGACAACGCACGCTCGAGAAGCGAGTCGTACTCGACAGGAATCATCGAGGGCGTCACCAACGCCGGCCATCTCACCCGCGTGCCCGTTGGCCATGTCTCGGCACGTGCTGGACCTGATTGTGCGCGCGACGTCGTGCTCTTGCCGTTCCGGCATTGGGACAACCTCGTCATCGGACGCAAGAAGCGAGCGTTGGACATCGTCGTGGACAAGATACCTCTCGGCTGTGGGAACTCAGGATCGGCGGGGACGTCACGAGTGCCTGGCTAGAAGTTCGTCGCTTCTCGTAAGACATCGGAGGTGTCGCGAGTACTGGTTGGAGCACGTTCCGAGGTTGTGTAGGTTTACTGCGGATGAAAAGTAGCCTGGCTAGCGTACGCCTACCAAGGATCCACGACCCTAGTGCACGCGGAGCAAAATGTTTCTGGAGGGAACTCTGACTACGTTACCACACTGTGCGTGACACTATAATCGTCGTGGCTTGGAAGATCATGCTGCTGTGGGCAAAAAGTTGAAATTTCGTGGGCAGTCGTGTTGCGTACCAACCGTGTACATGAGCAGGAGATCGCGGTTTCATAAACATATACCCGAGAAGATCGAGGGATAAAGAGAACAAAAAAAAAAAGGCTGACAAGTCAACGCACGCAATGAGAAGATATACGTATTGAAGATACTCAGCGCGTTTTCAGGCGCCACATCCCATTCTTACCCGGCACCAGCCCCGTCCATTCAAACTTTCCACGCAGGAAATCGATGCGCTTCACGCCCTGTACCCTCTCGTCTTCGGTGCGGCAACGGTCAAGGTATGCATGTGTGAGGATTTCCCGATCCTCGCCATCCAGTTCGTTGTTGTAAAAATCGTACTTGGATATAGGCCTATCCAGCCCAGCAAAGAGCTGCTGAAAGAAGTCTGCCAGGGAGATGTACGGAGCGCCGTTTGCCCTGATGTCGATATACCAAGGCAGACGTGGGTGATATATCCGCATGTACTGGGTCGGCGGGCGAGTAGCCGAATGGTCCATATCGTTTGCGAGCGGAGGACGATCCAAATCTCGGAACACGAGCGTCAGCGGTTCGCGGCGCAAATCATATATAGCCATCGGACGGGACCTGCTGTAACGTAGATATGGATGGAGGTCCAGCTTGGCGCTGTCGACGATACCTGCTCGAGGAAAAAGCGGGATCAACAAACAAGGGACGCTCCCCAAAGGAGCGCTGACCAACCGTCCAAAGGCCGCACGCTACTGGACCGGCTGCGGAACATGGATGCGAAGCCAGATTTGAACTTGAAATCATGTCTCCACTGCTGGGGTCGTTCTTGATATATGCCAGGTGCGACAGAAGAGCTGGAAGAGATGGAGCGGGAAAGGGAGGATGACGGGGTGTGCATGTCGAGAGCGCGCGGGGTGAACGATTGGACCTCTGGCATCCTTGTTGGGAGATCTAAGGGCGATAGATCGCCCTGGGACGGCCATGGTGAATGTACATGTTGAGAGATCGATCTCTTGTGGTGGGGGGTCGGCTGCGAAGGCGTTTGAGGGCGGGGATGAACGTGCGATTGCGTCTCGGGGTTCAGGAGTTGACGTGGGATGTATGGACTGGGGCCCGATGGCGGTAGATAAGCCGCGGCATTGTACCACTGACGCCATGCAGCATACGGATCGGGCGGGGGAGGGAAGGTGTAATTCCTGCGATCGCACGAGTTAGCTTGACGGTGAATTTGAAACAGGCTTGATTGAACATACTGAAGAAACGGTGTGCCCCAAGGGTACGGCGGCATACCCGTGGGTGTTGCGAGGGGCGGAGGTCCATTGGGGATGATAGCTGCACCGGGAGGCGGCGGAATATTTCGTGTGGACTGAGAGTCTATGCCATTTGCATCCACAAGCGAGGGCATGTCGTCCCAAGCACCCCAAGGGTTTGCCATGGTGAGGCGTCAGTTAGCGGGAGAATAAGGGATGGAGTAGACGACTTTATCGGGACGAGTCGTATCAACCTGGCACTGGCTGTGTCTTTCCTATGGAGCCGCGCCAATGGCAGCCCGCCTTGGAACCAGGGAAAATCTGTGTCAAGGCAAACTCCAGGTGACTCGATATGAACGCTTGAGGTAACCAAAAAAGGCAACCAGTGCATCATCACCGAGCGGGCTTCCGACGTACGTCGCCTGCATCAGACGCTTGAATCGCGACGAGCGACGCCGTCCCGCAAGAACACACGCATTCCGCTCTTTCCGCGTTACATTAATGCGTCGCTAGCTTGTGGTGAGCTTCAACCTACGCGGATCAAGACTCCGCCGCGGTGGTGATTTTTTCCCGAACTTGGCGAGTACTTATTATACCTGTACAGAATGGCAGCTCAGTCCCGATACGGTATTCCCAACGATGATCAAGATGAGCAGCGCACCCATCGAGCTCACGCAATAAAAGGTGCGCGTCTCAAGTGCCACAAGAAGTGAAACGCATACCATCGTGGCTCGACAAGACGGCAGTAGTGGGAGGGGCAAAGAGAATGAGATCTGGCACAGCAAGCTATGGTCGCGTTCACCACTCGTGTCGTGTGCCAGCACCCGCCCATAAGCCACGTCATTCTTTTACTCCATCCTACTCCTATACGCGAGGCCCTGTCCTGCGTGAGCTACATTCGTTACATCTAAACCTTCCGCCGAATGCCCTACTGCACTATCAATCACTTGCAGCGGCGAAGTCTTTCTTCACGCGGCGACAGCTTGCGTGGACTCGTCGCAAGTCCGACTAAGGAGTTTGCCGGACGAAGTCACTCCTCGTCGACTGATCATCCTCAGCTGACGCTCCAGTCTATGCCACCCTGATCTGCAACGAATGACCCCGACACTCTCTGGGCCCACAACTTTTCTGCGAGGGAAAACAAGCATCTTCACCATCCGAATATGGGATGATTCTACGTGAATGTTGGCCAGTATCCAATGTGGTCAGTTTGCTTTCTAACCACGGTTTGAGAAGGAAATCCATCGAATTTTCAACTGACGAGCTATTAAACATAGCTTATAATGCAAGCAAGTGAAATTTGGACAAGGCAGTATTATTTCTTCAGGAGATGGCACGACCCTTGAGCTATGGCTATAATTCATGCGAACGACCATGTGAACTGATTATTGATGAAATCGTAGGCCGCTTTGTTCCGCCGGCCCTTATGCTCCGCATGAAACGGACATGACAATGTGGTGTATGTTCCGTTCTACGAGCACTTGTCATTTCACATCCGCGCAGGCGAACCGTCGTCAACCTGTGTTCAACCAGTGTGGCGTTTCTAAGCTCTACGTCAAGGACAATGTCTCCGTATGCGCCATAATCCCAAGGGAAAAGAAGGGCCCCACCGACAACTGTCCCCAGGAGACCTTGTAATATCCCAACTCCACACCTATGGATGGCATCGATAAAAAGTTGCGGCTCCCATGCAGGACGCCGAGGGCCTCCCCACGGAAACCCTTTTTTACACAAGGTTTCTCACACCATGATAAACTTTGGACCCACGAGGTGCGTCGGAGCGAAGGCCCACCCATCATCACGAGACCAATCCAGCTTCCATCTATACCCTGCTAGGCATCTACATATATTTTTTCTTCATCACCTCGGTGATCCTATGCGCGCATATACACCGTTGGCATTTGGCTTTTCTGGAGCAGTTCAGGCTGCTTCCGGTGCGGAACCTCAGTCTTTTGGACGCCTACGTGGTCGTCGTAGGTCCCTTCGTAGAGGGGTAGTTGGCAAGTCATGGCGTCGCCTCCTCGACGAGCGACATCGCCATCTTCACATCGCCGCCAACCAGCCCCAACACTCGTATTCATGTAACTTGCCCCAAGAGATCGTCGTACATCCGCTTCTCGAATCTCATTTCCACCGGCGGCGGATGCAGAAAAGCACTCGTGACGTTGCGCTGACGTGTATTATTTTCGTTTTTCGTTTTTTTTTTTTTTTTGACGAACTTGGCAGTTTCAAAAAAAATAATATAAAAATGATATAAATTAAAAATCAAGGAAATTTGATAGTTTATCGAATCGCTGTTCGCACGTGTGCAACGACCCCCTTCCTTTACCAGGGCAAGGTCGTCTTCCATTTTTGGGCTGCCACTGATCCGTCGACCTGTGCCGGCGCGACGTTTTCCGGCATTGCGTAAAAGGGCTGTGGTGGTCTACAAATTTCAAGGCCCCCGCCATCTTCGTGAGACTTTTTCTTGTGTGGTGTTGTGGGTGCGCACAAATTCCGAACACCGCTCTAAACAAGTTGTCTTCCCATTTCGTTTCGCCTCCTGGGGGAGAACTATGCCTCTACTAGATAACTAGATATGTATAACTATATACAGTCAAAACAGCGTCAATATTATCAACGTCTTGACTCAATGGAACGAAGCGGAGGGGACCTGTTGGATGATGTGAGAGGAGATGGGTATGTTACAGTTGTACAGCCGGAAGTTCCGTGGTTGGAAAAAAGAAAGTAAAAATACACTAGTGAACACAGTGAGAGCCCGCACTTCTGGACGATGAGCGAATGGAAAATTTACGCAAGAATGCCGAGGAAAATGAAGTCGGATGAACGCGGGTCTTCGTCATGCGAATCACAATGCATCAGAATGCGGGCAGCGATAACAAGAAGGCGGACATGGATAGGTCGGTACCCACGCCAGGCACCGTTTTTTCCGAGCAATCGAAAGAAAACGGGTCTTTCGAAAAAGCGGCGAAATCGGGTTGCGCGAACACGGAGTCGGTGAGTAGATTCTCACGATAATAAACCTGCGGTTCGGCTGGGTACTGTTGGGAACAGGGCGAGGGCGGAAGCGGATCCGATGCGGCGGAGAACGGATTTAGAGCAAAGGGATCCTCGGAGTCCAGCCCACAGTCCAGCATGGGCGACGGAGACAGCGCTTGTGGTGTCGCGGGCAGACTGGAGAAGGGGGATGAGGCAGGCGTCCAATCGCTGTGGTAGGCAAGATCGTGACAGAGGGTGGGCGTCTGAACCCGGCCACCAGTCGTAGCTAGATAGCTGCCCAGGTTGGCACCTGTTGGCAATATTGAATCCCCGAACGCAACATCGAAAGCGAAGGGGTCGAGATCCTGAGTATCACAGTCAGCGTGAGCAGTCATGTGAGGTCAAACACACTCACGAATGAAGGTTGTGATCTTGAAGGGAAGGTGTATTCGGGCGAGGGAACGAACGAATATGTACCTAAAAGATCAGGACAGCTGTGCGAAGCGACAAGAGGTCTCGGGCCTTTTGGCTGCTCGACGGGTCTTGCTTGCGGTTGGCTACTGGCTGAGCGTACGCGGGGGCGGGGAGAGGAGCAGTCTGCTCTCTTAGAGTGGGGGTCATCGATGGGCGCCGAGGACGATCTGGAGTAAGAACAGGCAGTAATGGGTGTCTCGAACCTAGTGACGATCTCGGGAATATGCGTGCGATCGAACTCCTGGATAGCGGCATCGAGCTCTACGCCCTTTTTGCCTTCCACGAGGAGCTCCGCGATCTTGGCGCACCGCTTCATATCCTTGGGCTCTACTTCGCGGACTTTTCGTTTCTCCGTCCCCCCCTTGGACTTGGTATGGGATGGTCGAAAGGCATACTGTGGCCACTTTTTCCTATGCTCCTCGAGGGCTGCCTTCGCCTTTGCATGCCAAACCTGACGCTCGTCGTGAGGCATGTTCTGCCACGTAAGCCCGATGATCTTGGATAGCGTGCTGTGGTTGGTTTCGACTTCGGTAGAGACGTGCTGATTTTTGATAAAGGACGATCGGAATAAGATAAAGGCGTTAGGTGGGCGAGGGATGTGATCCTCTGCACGTTTCTTACTGTGCGTCGGACGGCGCGCGGAGCACTCGGAACCGGAGGAGGGGAATAAGATGGGTTCGAAGCTCGCCTCGGCACCAGAAGGGGGGTCAATGAAAGTGACGGGCGTAACATTAGGGGCAAAGGCAATGCACTGGGGAGAACACGGTTCGACGGCCCAAGTTAGGTGAGCGCCTATGAAACATGAGTCATACCACGAATACCTAGACACCGCAACGCACCGTCGACAGCATCGCACTTGGATTGCCGTGATCTCTCGGGAGGCATGGCGGGAGGGAGGTATCGCGGTCGGCGGGAAGGACAAACAGGGAGCGTATCAGCGGGGGAGACCACGAGGCGAGGTGTTGGTGGGGATGGATTTATAGGGAATGAGACACGTACACGGTAGTTTCAGGGTCCTGATAAGATGTAAGGCGTCTATCCAAGGACATATGTAGGCAATAGAAGCCTTATAAGCCGCAGTTGGACAAGGTTTCCATACTCACTAGGTCCGGTATGGACCGGATGGGAAGACGAGAAATACTTGGACATGTTGACAAGAGAGAGATCCATTTGGCAAGTCTGACCCAGCTAGATCACATGACACCCGCCACAACTTGCCTTTTTCCTCCGCACCGGAGATGTCTTTGCTCCTCGGCTAATAACCACGCCTCGTGTCTCTTGACATCATGCTATCCGTCGAAAATTTTCAGGTATGTAACATTATTACTCGTTCTTCACCCCCAGAATGTACCTCCGGGGCCAGGAATTTATACATATTCGCCGGTATGTGTACCATATGTCCTTATCGTCTAGCTGCCCATCGTTCCTGGACAACAAATTTCGGGACTTCAACCTTGTATTGCGTCGCCAGTGGCCCGTTTCCTTTCTTGGATAGCCATATCCTTGCTCTTGCCGCCACATCATACATACGAGTACGTTGGCGTTTGCGACTGCCGGGCGGACGATGCAACTGCCCTTCCGTTACCAACTATTCTCTATGAAGTTCGACTGAGGTCTCTCTGATAGGTTTGTCGTTACTCCTAAACTGGGGTACGTCCTGCGCCACTATTCCTTAGAGGCGAAAACCTCAGCCCATGCCGAACCACCGGTGTACCTGGTAATGCGATGACAAGCTCGATATCGCTTGTCTGACATACCTCCCTGGCCACCTCAGTTGAAACTCCACCTACCGTCTCCCCACCAGTCCCTCGTATTCCGTCTTCTCTGTGCCCGACACCTGACCCAGACTGCCCAACCAGACTTTATATCGACTAACGAGTGACGTAAACGGACCGACGTCGTTCGCATGTACCTTCTACAATGAGTCACCGGTACAGACTATACGTGCGCCTATTGATACCGCTTGCTCCCTCGTGATGCTGGCCTCAAGACCACCCGCGACATACGCCGCCCACCAAATGACATAGCGGCGTATCTGGTCGTTTTCTGGTCACAGTTTGACATCTTTCGAGATATGTACCAGGCTGTGTACGTATCCGTCCTCACCGGCAAAATCGCAGGTTTCAGAGTGTCGTAGATCTTGTCATGCATAAATTGAGGGTCCAGCTAACCCTGCCCAGCCAGCAGGATTAGTACCGGGTGCGTATCTCGCCGAGGTTCAGCGCCAGTCAGTTTGGCTTAATTCTTCGCAGCATATTTGCTCATTACCCCGAATGCGGTTATTTGAGGCGTCCCGAGCAGCAACGCATGTCGTTATATGTATGAGTGGCTCCATGTGGCGACGTTGTTCCAGGCCCTCATTATATTCGAAATGGAAGAGGTCATAATCTGGCCAAGTTAGCCTACGTCGAGTTCCGCCGGGGAGGAAAAGAAAGGCGTCCATAGACTTTCGCTTCCCTCCCGAACAGGTAGGTCCTTGCAGGTAAGTGCGTGTAAGAAATATCCCCCTTGTCTCCGGACATCGTGTCCAAGCATCATACTCAGAAGCTGATTAACGACAAGCGCGTCTTACATCCGACCTTCGAGAACCATGTCACCTGTTCGTCATGAATGAGAGAACAAGTGCTGCCATGTGTGTCCGTTTCCTCTCACACATGGATGAATCAACGAGCTGAAGATATCGTCAACGGAGGGGGTGTAGAAAGAAGCTGGGCACTTGCCTCCTAGAATACAAGGCCTTCGCTATCTCATCAAGCATGTGAGCCATTCAGGAACACGTAGCGTGCGGAACAAACTCAAATTGACAGCTCAAAAATGACCTCCTACTTTTGAACACGAACGGTCCAAGGACGACGACGTCGTCATCGTCGAGGCACGGTTCCCAAGGACACACAAAGAAAAATGTGTGTGGGGTGGTCCGACGTTTGGAGTGTTGCAGCTGCCAGCTCAAATGCGACGCAAGAGCGTATGTATTTCTTCGTCAGCTTGGTCATGTGGTGTCACTCGGCAAACGCGCCCCGTCAAAAAAACGCACCCGTCGGAATGGGTTTTTTTTACTTCCGACAAAAATTCAGGCATGACGAGGTAGCTCCGAGTCGCCGTCTAAAAACAGCCAGCGAACGGTGTTGATCGGTCTCTGGTCATTCTGGTGTACCTGACTTCCAACGGAGCGCATTGGTGGTTTGGGCGTCGGTATGCTCTGTATGCGCTTCTGCAACCGACGAGTCTCATTGCCCAGCGCTCAGTCTTCACAGCCGCTTCTGCCGGCATACATACTTGAGCGTGGATCATCGTTATTTAATGTGCACCTTCCTACAGCGAGGGACCGAATCCTACAAGCGCAGCACAGGCTTTGCAAACGACGATTCGTACTTGTTATGGTATAGTGGGTCCCGTAGTATTACCGAAATAAGTCACATCACGATCATCAGGAAAAGGAGACGACGTGCGGGTTTGCCTTTCCAAGTTAGGTATCCCTTCCGCGCCCTTCATCAGCGCCGATGTCTATACGCGGCCCTTCGGGAGCGCAATCCAATAGCGGTGTCGTGTTCGGAACCGTTCCAATCTCTGGTTCGGACGGTATCGTCTCGTCCTCCAGCGATCGATGCAACACTCGTTTCACAGTTGGAGAGGGGGGGGAGTGGGGTAGGAGATAGAAGCCATCAATAGGAAGCACCTGTGGTTAAACCCGTGGAGATGCAATCACGCCAGAGTGCTTTCACGCGGCGATGGCCGGACCGGAGGGGATAAGATATGGGAAAAAAACTGTGGAGCATCAGATGTTGAGTCCAAAAAAAAAAAGAAAACGCCACGCCGTTGGCGGGACCCGAGAGATAGTCTCCGAGGGTATAACCGCCGGGGGAGGGGCAGTGTGGATCGACAATAGGTCCCAGCGTGCTAGTCGGGGCTCTCACTGACTCATCTGTTTTGGTCAGCCGTTCGTGCGATTGGGTAGATTGTCCCGTGAACGTCAAGGCACCTGAAAAAAAAGGGGGATGGGAAACCTCGCCGCTGCGATGCTGTGAATCGCCGGGATGATGAAGTAATTAGAACTATCGCGGTTACAATGTCAGGGCGACTCGCTTGTATGTCGGTTGCGAAACTCGAAGTATGGCTGGGTATATTGGACCAGCGGTTGCATCTTGTGATCGACGACTATAGTGACCAGCTCCCTCTTCAGTGAATACGCCTGCCATGAGAAAAAAAGGTGGAGAGCGAAAATATACGTGTAGTACACTTACCGTAAACCGAGGCAACGAAAAAGGTACTCACCAGCGCTACAGAACAAGGTTGTTCGGTCTCATTGTACCTCGTCAAGCTTGGTCAAACCTTGAAGCGGTTGCGTGAAGCCGTGTCAACGACCTTCCGTCATCTTCCATTCCAAGGTCAACTAATATGTACAGGGCGATGACTCTTGTATCCCCTTGACAAGAGTCGAGAGTATCTCTCCAGGGCGCAGGTTGGTGATACCGGCATCCCGAGGGTGGCGTCATCATTGCAAGTAGCTCCACTGAGAGGGTGATATGAAAATAGTAGGGGGCTAATAAGCGGGCAAGACTTGGGGTGACATACGCTGGGTGGGATACAGATCGCCTGCTCGAGGAGTAGGCGGAAAGTCGACCAACGTCGTCAGGGCGTGATACCGGTCCTTGGCAAGTACCTGCTTGTACTGAGCAGGTTGCATTTAATATTCCAAGCACCGTCTCTAGGGTGAAATTTCGTCTAATATCGTACCGTCTGTGACGTGTCGGCTGGAGAACCAAGAGATTCCCCCTCCAAAGAAAGAAAAATTGTCGCCACTGGGCGCATCGTGGCGGTGGGGTGGCAACTGTCGGACGACGAATTCGTCGACTAGAGCTCACTGTCGTGATCTACCGTGTTCGCAGGGAACCAAATGAAGTTTACCATGGTTCCCATTTTGGCAGCCCCGCTGTATATAAAAAAGGTACTGGGCTGAGAGTTGGGTGTGAGTCAGTTGACAAAGGGCTTTCGAAAGAAGAACAAGGATACGTCGGTGGCTGTGTGCGGTCGGCAAACTTGTTTAGACTCTGATTCCGAAGAGTGGTAAAGTTAATTCTGTAAGTTGTCATGCTAACAGGGGCACAATCGATAACCTCTGGTCAGTGTAAGTTTGAACATCACGGTTTACTTTATCTGGTTACCGCGATGGATCTTCATAATACAGAGCAGTTTCTCATGGATACGGTCACCCAACTCACCAAGAAGATACTATGTCGTGCCTTCGAACCATATCAAGTTGATGCGTCTCTGATGGTTACTGACGTTTTGGATATGGGCGCTGAAGCTTGAGAAGGTATATAACTATTTTGGGTTGTAATAGGGTTCAAAATGCTATTTGAGCTGCATGATTGATTTCATGGAGGGGATCTACATCGAGCACAACCTCCCACCATAGTGTTAGACATGGGCATCAAAGC
Organism: Tylopilus balloui; assembly: GCA_038089995.1. Lineage (NCBI taxonomy): Eukaryota > Fungi > Basidiomycota > Agaricomycetes > Boletales > Boletaceae > Tylopilus > Tylopilus balloui. The sequence continues at coordinate 12,916 of JBBPLW010000397.1, forward strand.
TCCTGCGTTACCCTCTCCAATATCCATTCTTGGGACTCGACGTGGGACATGACGACAGGGACCTTGACCTGGCCTAAACCAATCTTCATCTCGTTGCCCCTCCATCGACGATATTCCATGAACGTCCCGGGTTTGACAACTCGAATCGTTGGAAGACGTGTCTCGCCACTTTGTAATTGGTTTCGATATTCATCGTTTGCGGTTCCCAGGGCTTCCGAAAGTCGTTTGTGTGTCATATGAGCGTTCGGTCCTGCAATGCATGTCGTTGAGCGGGCTATCGGGTTTGCTTTCGTGAGTCGTCTGGACGTACCGAGCGGCCCCGAAAGCTCGACGATGAAGCCTACCGTCTGCGGCGTCTTGCGTTCATCCACGACCGTCGTAAAGTCGTGCACTTGAATGAATTCTTCGGAACTGATCGATTGAATGGCTGCTACAAGTTCGGTATCTGGTATAACGATATGAGGCAACCGGATCACCGAGCTGTGTTGGGTTAGGGGTCCACGAGACATTGAATTGACCAAAGCCTAAGAGATATAGCAAGACTCACGTCCGTCTGCCTATGTACTTGAAAGCGGGCGAACCATTGTGAGGGTCAAACCCCACAATCTCAATGATATCATCAAGGAGATATCGCCACAGTCCATTTCGCGTAGTAACAGCAATTTGATACCGTCGTCCTGCCTCTAATTCCCACTGGTATCTCCAGCCGTCAACAAATCACTGCTAGATGAAAGAGGTCGAAACCGACGTACCCCTTGCAGTATTTTCGTTGGAATCTCCTGATACTCAACACCCACAAACTCGACGACGTCCTCTGTCTCAAACACGAACGTTTCCAGGTCATTAGGGTCGTAAAAGACAGACATGTAAGACTCGGAAGAACCATATCCATGATTGCGAATGGCGATCGTGGGCCCAAGGATGGCCCTTACCTGATTGGATGCGTGTATGTGTGTGGCACAAGAGGAATCACATACCTGCGGAAGACACGTCCCAAACGAGCCGCTGCAGACACCTGCGAGCCTCCGAAGCTGTGGCCAAACTCGCGCCGCCCACCCATTCGCAGATGAAGGTGGGCCAATCTCACGAAGTTCGTCCGCTCGTCCCGGGTTCGCAATGAACGCTACCTGTTCGATATGAAAGCCCTGTGTAATTCCAGGGCTTGATTTCTGACTCACCTGGAGGTGGGCCCGCAGGTGACCGGCGCCATCAAGATCGGGAATTCTGCCATCGCGAATGCACGCCACGAGCATGTCCCACTCCTCGTCCACCAAGCGAGCGAGATCGACAAAGACAACGACAAAAGTAACGAAAATTTGGTCGAGATCAGAGCATGCGAGGCAAAAGAGTGCATGAACCAACAAGAACGACCGATTGTGTGTCACCATGCTCGCTCCCCATGGCGCCACCTGACCGGGCACTGTTTGAAGAAGCGATTAGAGTTAGCCATGCACGGGAGCTATGCAGACAGTACGCAACTGATTGTCGAGAATCGACTCTCGTCGCTCCCGACATCCCAATTAAACTTTATGCGGAGTCGACTGGCGGATGTTAAACAGAGCGGAATACTTTTCACAACTTGACCATGTTCCCGTTCTACTTGTTTTATTTCCCTGTAGCCATAGTAGAAGATCCACGCCGTCGGTCCTCGGGTGTCACTGAAATCGAAGATTGGACGAGGGGGAGGATATGCCAAACTCGGGTGCTCATACACTGGGAATAGCTTCGGCTCTTTCCCGGAGGTAGAGCTAGACATGGCAAGGTAGAAGGGTAAGCCTGGCGCAAACAAGCTGTCGACGCGCGACTCCTTGCAAGGAGTCTCGTGGAATCTAGCGATCCAAAGTTTGTACGACCCGTAGTCCGTCGATGGAACACATTTACAAAAGTCATCCAATAGTGTTGCATCGACTGCCGTTCCGTGCACTGAAACCGCATCACGAAAGGAATCCAGAGACGGCGTCTGTGATGCGTATTGAGTAGCCAAGTTGGCCCTGATGATATTGAGGAGAAACAGATCGGTCCGTTTCGTGAGGGAGGTTCGTAGCGCTGGAGTGAGAATCTCTGTAGGCGGGGCTTGGATCATCATCGATCAGGAGTGAAGACAAAGATCCCTAGGAAGGGACCAACCTTTTCTCTCGCCGCACGGCGCATGGGATAAACTTGGTCATCAAAGAGGTTCTGGCCGGTCCGAACTCGCAGCGCCGATTGCGGCCAGCGACCACAGCTTTGTTATCCCCGCGTCAGCGTCCGACATTGCACATGTCCGAGTGACGAGGCCGTACTGACCTACCCTGTGATAGGACTTTTTGAGACGAGAGCTGAATCCGAAGGCGTTTATCAATGCGACTGAGACATGGTGCGGATGGATATGAAGCAAGGTCGAATTTATGAGGGAGCAACTGGATATAGTAGGTGGTAAGATGCTGTGTGGTGATGTGAACGTGCGCTCCACGCTGTTATTCAGAGTCGATGGCAATTTGATGCAGGTCGGAAGGGTGCCAAGCGGGTATACGGAATATCGTCTGACAGGCTCGTTGGAGAAACCTGCTAACTTTCTCGAGTTGGTTTCTCCCAAGTTACTGGAGGACCGCGCTAGAAAGACTAAAACACTATTTGCATCGAACTACTTGATACAGGATGTACGTATCGCCGTTAGCCTTCCCATCACAATGGAATATTCCCAGTAGCATGATTTGATCTTTGAATATATACACAATAAACAGCTTGCTGTGCAAAGACGATGTAGTGGAAACGTGTTTCGTTTTCAAGTTGACGTTGAAGCCGAAGCCCAAAGTGCATAACCGTTGCAAGTCGTGACCGTTAGCTATCGTTATATGTCATGGCTGAAAATGGCATCTGAGATCCAACCATGCGGAAGACCAACACCGAGCACGAACCATCTGAACGTTGATCATGAACAGGCGTATCAAAGTTCTCGCATCACTCTCCCTAATATCCAATCTTGGGGCTCGGCGCCAGTCAAGACGACAGGGACCTTGATCTGGCCTAAACCAATTTTCATCTTCTCGCCCTTCCATCGACGATATTCCATGAACGTCCCGGGTTTAACGATTCGAATCGTTGGGATGCAGGTCTCTCCGCTTTGCAACGGGTGCT
>JBBPLW010000398.1:0-16002 GCA_038089995.1 Tylopilus balloui
GAATGGAAGCATAGCCTTGAGGCTGTGGTGTACCATGAGGCATGACACGTCATGATGTGGCAGATCTTGAGATGCATGTCCTAATTAGGGAGGCACTCACGAAGAGGCACTGCATCCTAATAAGGAATGTGACTGTGACGTTACGTAAGCGTGACTTGCGTGATCACTTGAGGTTCCATGGTGCGAGTGAGTGTGTAGGGCGAATGAGCACTTGGAAAAATGCGGAAAAATGTGGAGAAAATAGGTTTCATAACAGGAAAAGTTTGGTATGAATTTGCAATAGAAATTGGCGAATCCCATGAAGGATCATACTCCTTTGACCATTGTAGGAGGGTTCCAATCTTGGATTGTGTTAAGTTTTCCCAGGTCCATTTTGATCTTTCCTGCACCAATTATCATTCCTAAAAATTCCATCCTTGGGGTGTTGAATGAGTATTTGGCAAGCTTTAGGGCAAGTCTGTGTTCCCAGAGTCTTTGGAGTACTCATCTGGTTCATTCATGGTGGAGAGCAAGGTCGTCTTTCATGTGGATGCCTAGATCATCCATGTATACCTTAAGCCATTTCTTGGCAATCATGTTAGTGAAAATGTGGTTCATGAAGGCTTGGAAAGTGGGGGAAGCATTGTAAAATCCAAAGAATATCACCATTGGTTCAAATAGGCCAAGTAGGGTAATGAATGCTGCTTTCCATTGGTCTTTTTCTTTCAGTCAGATGTTGTTGTATTCCCATTGGATGTCCATTTTAGTAAAGAGAGTGGAATGGACCATGACACCAATGGTAGTGGGTAAGTGTTTCGGATAGTAAACAAGTTTAGATATCTGTAGTCCTGGCAGGGGCATAACAATTCATCTTTCCTTGGTACAAAGAAAAATGAAGAGACTTGGGAGATTTTGATGGGACAATTTTTCTGGTCCTTAGATTTTCTTGAATGAACTCTTTGCAAGCCTTGAGTTCAGCTGGATTTAGTGAGTAGGTTTTGGCAATTTTTGAGGTGAAGGTCAGTTCGAGTTCAATGGAATGATCATAAGGGTGATGGGGGGGTAGTCTGTCATGTAATTGTTCAGAGAAAACATCTGCAAAATCTTAGCACCAAGTTGGGATGATGGGCTTCTGGTCTTGTTTGCTTTGTGCAATTTACATTGATATGGTGATCTTGTTGATGGTCTCTCCTGCTTGGTGAGGGGGGTACTCACGAAGAGACTCCACTTCCTTGAGCCATTTCTGTCTTTTGGCTAGTTGGAAGGTGATTTTCTTGTCTGCATCAAGTCCAAGGTATTGGAGTAAGTATTTTAGGTAAGGGGTCTTGTTCATTGAAAGGTTGGAAATAATATCAGGAAGATGCAGGAATTTAGAAACCCAATCTATGTGGGAGTTCCATCACCTTAGCCAGGGCATTCCAAGGATTACCTGTCTTCTACCTAGTCCAACAATCATTAGCATCACCTTTTCTGCATGGTTAGAGAATGTGAGTTGAGCATTGGTTTCACTTCAGATGACTCCTCTTTGGTTGGTTGTTCCATCCACATTATGGGCCTGGACAGGGTTGGGAGGGGGTCTTTTGGGGAGACCTAGTGATCTGTGGAGTTCTTTATTAATGAAGTTTCCTGTCATCCCACTATCAATGAGGGTAGACGTTCTGACAGTTTGGGTGCCATTTCATATGGTTAGGGGAATTCTCATGGTTCTTTCATTGGGCATTCCTACTAGTACATGATGCAGATTATAAGAAACAGATGTCAGGGTAGTTCCTCACTTCAAAAATCCAGTGAGTTGATTGATATAGCACTCTTCTCTCCCTCCATGGATTCTTTGTAGCATAGTTTGAGGGTTTGGAGGAGTTCATCAGTTGATCTTCCTTGGGTAGTTAGCATTTTTATATAAGTTTCAAATGTGGACATCTCTTTATCAGGATTGGGGGCAAGTTTGGGTGGTTCTGAGGTAGGGACGTCGGTGGTTTGGATCTTTTGGAAACATGGGTACATTGTGGGGTTCTGATTTGTTTTGCAGTTCTGGGCATTGTGTCCCAGTTTTCTACATCATAAGCATAGGCCCTCTTTGAAGCATTAGACTTGTTTGGATGAAGTTAGTTTGGGCAGACGGACTGTGTCCACGTCCATAGCATTGGGGTTGCATGGTACATTTGATCATGGGGAAAAGAGTGAAGATGGGGTTCATTGTCCTTTAAGGGCCAAGATCCTCATTTTCTACATATAAAAGGTCTTGGCTTTCTCTATCCACTTATTGATTATGGTCGGATGGTGGCCATAGAGAGAATCATCTTGGTGATTCGTTGATCTAGTCCTAATGAGAACTGATCAATGAGGGTGATTGGGTCAGTGATTCTGGCCTTGGCTGCTAGGTTCTGGAAGTCTATGATATATTTCTAAAAACCGTTGTCCATCCTTCCATCTGGGAGATGAAAAGACTTCTGGACCAGCCGACTGAGGTTGTAATGGGCAGTGGCTTTGATGTCAAAAGGGAAGAACATGGTTTCGAAGTTTTTCATGAGTTTGTTAAAGGTTTTCTCTTGGGTTGGGGTGTTAGGGTCCACTATTTTGTCATATCACATTTTGGAGAATAAGATTCCTTGTCCCTTTCCCATTTTGTTCAATGTGGTCATGACCTTCTTGTTGTCGTTGTCATAGAGAGTCAAGTTGATGGAGAAGTATGCTTTTATAGCTTTTATCCAGCACATGGTATTGCATAGTTCTCCTGTGAAGTTGGCTGAAAGGGCCACTTTGAGTTCCAACATTGCCATGGGGATGGGAGATGGAGTTCAGGATGGGACTATGGCTACTATTGATGAGGGACTTGGAGGGTTGGTTGGAATGGATATCAGAACTCCAGTGGGGGTTATCACTATATGAGGTCAATGTAGAGCTAGAGGGGCAATGATGTTGGTCAAGGGGTTGCTGGGGGTGATTCTGGGTGAAGTGCTGGATCTAGAGTTATGTGGTCTAATGGATGTCCTGGGATTATTTTCCATCAAGGGACTGTCTGGTCTGGGAGTACAATGAGAGGTTTGACTAGAGGAGGGGTGATCTCTTCCGAGTTACTTGGGGCATGATATGACATTGTGGTTCCTTTGGGGGGGAAGTCCTACTCCTAAAGAGAAGGGACTAGGGATAATCTCTTTCTTTTGTTATGTGAGTATTCTTCTCAAGATCCCTTGGGTTGATCACTCAGAGGAGGCACTCATGAAGAGGTGCAACATCTCTGAGGGCCTATTCACGAAGAAGTACACTAGAAAGACTTAACTGAAATTACTCAAATGAGAGCTCAACAAGTGTATTGGACTAAGAGAGGTATAATTGAGTAGAAAGAGATCGAATACTCGATAACAAGAGCAAGAGCTTAAGTAGCTGGGAACTACGACATTAGAGCTGGCAAGAAACACAAGAGAATTGAACAGAATTGGGTGTGGGATAATTGGGGACACATAGCCAATGTAAGAGAATTACCTAATGGAGGGGATTGTCCAAAAGAAGAGAGAAAAGACAAAGAAACCAAGATAGACAATTCAGCTAGGTTGATGGAGGAGAAGATTAGAAAGAGAACAACCTATGCTAGGGTTATTGGACAGTAAGAGAAATAACGGACTGACCAAGGGAAAGAAGGAAGCAGTTGGTGTCTAAAGAGGTTAAGGACTCCACTAAGGCTAACAGAGTATTGAATGAAAGAAAGAAAATTGTAATAGTGGGTAAGTTGCTGTATCTGTGGTGTTTCTGTTCTGCCATCCATACTCACTTCCATTTCATTCCTTGTGTTCTGACAGTGGGTAAGTTGCTGTGTCTGTGGTGTTTCTATTCTACCATCCATGCTCACTGCCATTTCATTTCTTGTGTTCTGACAGGATGTAAGTTGTTATGTGTATGGTGTTTCTGTTCTGCCATCCATGCTCACTGCCATTTCATTCCTTGTGTTCTGACAGTGGGTAAGTTGCTATGTCTGTGATGTTTCTGTTCTGCCATCCATGCTCACTACCATTTCATTCCTTGTGTTCTGACAGGCTGTAAGTAGTTGTGTCTGTGGTGTTTCTGCTCTGCCATCCATGCTCACTGTCATTTCATTCCTTGTGTTCTGACAGACTGTAAGCTGCTGTGTCTGTGGTGTTTCTGTTCTGCCATCCATGCTCACTGCCATTTCATTCCTTGTGTTCTGGCAGACTGTAAGTTGCTGTGTCTGTGGTGTTTCTGTTCTACCATCCATGCTCACTGCCATTTCATTTCTTGTGTTCTGACAGTGGGTAAGTTGTTGTGTCTGTGGTGTTTCTGTTCTGCCATCCATGCTCACTGCCATTCATTCCTTGTGTTCTGACAGCTTGTAAGTTGCTGTATCTATGGTATTTCTATTCTGCCATCCATGCTCATTGCTACTTTATCCTTTCTACTTTGACAGGATGTAATTTCTATCTACATATTTTATTTTCATTTATACTGATGACTGTTTTATCATTTACCTACTAACAGCTTGTAAGTTCTTTCATACTTCTTGCAGTTGATTTCCCATCTGGGCTATTCAATAATTATATTTAGCTGGTATGTTGTTTCAATTGATTTTTTCTTTGCTTTAGTGTTATTCACTTTTCATTATAGGATGTAAGGCAGTCAATCCTACTGTTTATATTTACCTAATTTATATTCATTCTATTTCATTCATTTCTAGCTTCAAGTCTTCCTCAACAGTGACAAACAGCAAGCATTGAAGTCATTTGTAGCCTTTTCTCATCTTTGCTTCATGTTTGTCATTAATATTATTGTAGTGCAATGCTTCAAACACCAGTCAAGTTTGCATTCTCTCTGCTTGTATAGTTCTTCTTTTCTTTTTCAGTATTTTCACTTAATGTTGACTTTAGCCCTTCTGCTACTCTTGGTCCATTCTTTCTATTCCTGGGACAAGAACAAAGCTGGAGACCATCTCACTGCTTTCTTTGACCAGTTCATCAATTGTGTGAGCATATCATTCAAATTGTTCTAAAGCATCCATTGGGTGAGTTTGTATTCAAAAATTCATTTCAATGATAATTCATACATCACAGAGCATCCTGCCTTGATCACACACTCCTCCCAGGCTATTGAACCAATGCCTATTCTGACCAATGCTCAGTCTACAAGCATGGAACAAAATCCAGCTTTGAGTGAAGCCTCCTCCACTGGCATGGAACAAGGTCCCACTTTGACCACCACCACCAGTCACACTACACATGCTGAGGGAGTCAGGGCCAAGAAAACCTTGAAGCAGAAGTTGCTTGGATTGTTCAAGCATCACTGAACAGCTCCAAGAATTTTCTTCAATGGATGGTATCTGTACTAGTATCATTTTGTAATTGATTTGCCAAGTTTTGTGTTTCTGCTTAAAGCATCCAATATGTATCACAAAACGAATGTCGAAAGAAAAAAGGGGAGCGAGGGATCCCGTCCATACATTGCTCGCACAAAAACGCCACGCAAACGCGATACGACGGTCAGTACTCAAACTCCTCGGATACAAGCGTGATGAATCCACGCATGTCGCCTCTGCGTATCCGCCCAGGATCGATTTGCGTGGCAATAATCTTGCGTACCATCGCATTCAGAGACGTGGGCCCGCAACCTATTAAAAAGCGGTCGTCAGCTTTATCCGGGATGAACAAGGCACGGAGACCACTGACATGCGACAACGACGGCGCCCTTTGATATCTGTACCTCGTCTGCGATCACTTTGTCCAACTTGGGCTTCCCAAGTCTCGCGTGCTCAGAAATGACATGGATATCAGCCGCTTCTTGCTCGTCCATCTCGAATGGGAGGCGGGAGTTCGAAACTCCCAGCGTCGCACTCGAGGGACCGGCCGAGCGTGACTCGTGAAGATGCACGTTTGTAGTCGAGGACGGCATCTGAACCGCCTGCAACCTTCCAGGTTCAAGCCTGACGTCATGGTAGGTACTGGCAAGATACGCGGGTAGTCTTGACTTGTCATGGACAGAGACGAGCGAAACAGTCGACGGAAGGTCGGAAGGCAGAGGCACCGATGCCGAATGTAAAGGAAGTGGGGAAGTTGAACGGTGAGAGAGCGGTGAGCGCAAGTCTGTCTCAGACGAAGCCGAGTGTGGTCGTTCAGAAAGGGGTGAAATAGGAAGGAGCCTGTCGGTCGATTGAGTGGATAACGTCAAGATTTTCCGTGGTTGTGGCACACGAGATATCCGAGGGTCTGTTGTATGCCATTCAGGGGACGCCTGATATGGGTCTTGGACCTGTCGAAGTGCCTGCGTCTCGCCAGGAGGCAAGGGGCGAGATAACCGAATGTCTCGTTTCATCCCCACTGCAGTAGAGTGCCTACGAGACTGCTGTCGCCGAAGCTTCCCCTCTTTCTTCAGCCTGTGGCTAAGATAAGCTTCGCTCGGTGATAATGCCATATCGACGTCGCCGTCAAAATTAGTGAGATCTAATATATTCGTCTCGTGTGCGACAGGCATCTCTTCCGTGGGTGGCTCGTCATCCGATTCGCCGAGATAGTAGCTGAGGTCTACATCGCTCTCGTGACTCTCGTGGCTCTCCAAGGAGTCTATGGACCCAGAGCGAAAATGTGTAGAATCCTCGCGGATGAAGTTCGGATGGGGTGGTTGAAGTTCTAGATCGGATTTGATAGGTTCGTGGTCGAAACCCCCGCGCGCGGGCAGAGGGGGAATAGGATGTTTCAGGGGGACAGGTTTGAAATTTGTTACATAAATGTCAACCTGGAGAGCCGACGCAGGAACGACAGACATGCAGCGGCGCACGATGGATGCGCACCACTGAATGTGGCCTAATGAACCAGCTCAGCGAAGTTCCCCCTTGCTTAACCAACCCAACTTACTGTATTCGCGGACAAGCCAAATAAACCGCACGCGCTTAAGATCTCTACCCTTTCGCCCCCAGCCGCCAGGACGTCCTCCGAGATGTCTCCCGTCCCTCCCTGACAGGCACATACACATGTACTGCAAAAGAGACAAACCAAAACTGACGCCCGAACCACCGGTGATGATGACACCAGTCGAATAGTTTCCCCATCTAGCCCGCTTCGCACTTCCAAATGGCCCGTCGACGTATGCCCGTAAGAGGACACCATGTCTCGGTAGATTGTCTGACGTAAATACACGAGATACTTCACCCCTAGATCGTTCCGCTGTCAATCTGGAAACGAGATTCCAAAGATCTTGTGTCCAACCCCCTTTCGCGCGCACCAGGAACAGCATTATGCGACCCGCATCCGTTGGCGCTTCTTCGTCACAAACGGAGGCGCACGTAAATGGATGAGAAGTGAAGCGAGAGACGGATGGGATATTAAGAAGGAAATGTTGACCTGGCGACCATGGTAAGAAGCCCGGTGTGATAAGGCGCAGGCGAACTGTGCGTCCTGACAAAAGCTCAGCATGCACATAACCAGGGGGTGGAGTGTAAGGAGGTGGTAAGTGGGGGATTGACGTTCCGGAACGGTTCCGATTGGTTGAGTACGCTGCCGGCGACCGGGCTTTAGATATGGGTGTGTCACGATCAGCAGAGCTGGGCATAGCACTACTAAGATAGTAAGCATCGAGAGGGCTAGGTGACCGTCCATCTGGGGGGAGATGTTCCAAGATGGATTCGACACTAAAACGATGAACATGACCCATTTCCCAGGCATCCCGTGATGAATTCTTGAAATTAGATGGTGATGGTTCGAGGGCTACTCCGCCCACAATGCCATTAGCGTAGATCCACCAGGTCCCTCGCCAAAAGCGTTCGCCGATCCAGAGAGAAAGGGCGGCCCAACACCACCAAGATACGGTCGGGTGGTGGAACCCCGCCGTGACTAGCATGGACGGGACAAGAATAACGTGCAAGACGTAAAAGTGTTCATAAAACCGCCTCCGGATCGGATGCAGAGAGAGAAGAATGATTAGAGTGAGGAGCGCAAAGGCCTGTGGAGGGATAAGCACGGTGGTTGCAAAGGAGGACAGGTCTGCGTACGATCCAACCGTATAGAAAGGGAGTGTAAGACCAGGCATAAACATATGCTGCACGACCGGTGGATGGGTTGACATCCTTGGCCAGCTGGATGCTCCAGAGTGCGACGTGGACGCAGGCAAGGAACCAAATGAACCTTCCAGACCACCTGTGTAACCAAGCGAGCTTGTCAAAGTATAGCTGTATCATGAAAGGAATGGCGAATATAGCGAATGGAGGTGCCTTGAGGGCGAAGAGGACGCAGAGGGGAAGGAGGGCGAATGCGATCTGGCCAACCCTGGCAGATGAAGACCAGAGGGACTTTGGAATCGTATACTGAGGTATAGTCGAGGTGTCGTATAACTGGGACGGAGATGAAGTACGAGCTCGGATCTGCCAGACCTTTAAGCTGGGTGCCAGGTAATCCGGACCGACGAAGGCGAGTGCAAGGGACGCCAAGGTGAGGACGGTCAGGGAAAGGAGCTGGGCATTGGATGGAAGCGAAAAGGGTTGTTGGTGAGGCTGGTTCTTTCTTCGAGCGAGGGCCAATGCGTGCTTCTTACGCCAAGTCCGACGGCGCAGGGCCCATTTTGACCAGACTGCACCGAGCGAGCCGCCTCTGGAACCAGTCCAGTGAAGGACGGCAAAGGCAAGGAATATGAGGACGACCGACAGCCAGAGAAGAAACGAATAGCGTCTACTGGGGATGCTGAGAGAGCGTACGGTGAGGTAGGCGGTGATCCATTCCAGACCGTCCGAGTAGGGAGGAGGAGAGTCCATGGGATAGTCGTTCACATCGGAGTATGGTTGACGAGATGGAGCACGTCCTCTCTCACGGCCAATGACATTCACACTACCCTGGCTACGCTACGACTACGCTTGAACCACCTTGCCAGACAACACCTGCAGCGTTTCAGAGCGACGGAAGAGATCATCAAAGGTGCGACCAACCTCTTTGCCTGTCTTCTTGATCCTCTCCAGCACATCATCGTACGGTACGTCTCCCTTCACTACCACCTTTTGGTTCTCAAGGCTCACATCGTACGTGATCCCTGCGCACACAGCAAGTACCGTCAACTCCCGTTTCACCACCATCGCAACGACGATGCGTACCTTCTACTTTCGATAATGCCCGGGAGACGGCTCCGGAACACCCACCACATGTCATCTAAATACTAGTGCTGCCATTCCGTTCTCGCTAGGAGTCGTATTCCGTACCTTGACATTGAACTCGTATTCACCCTATGTACCAAACACATCAGCGCCCGGGCAATCTCAGCGCGAGTCGTTCCACGTACCATGGTAGCAGATGTGGATTGCAAGCAGACGATTGGGTGGTACAGCAGATATGGCTCAGTTGGCGACCCAATCCAGGCTTTATATATCCCAGGTCCTGTCAGCCTCCGAACAACTGGCACATCGGAAATTGATCACTTTGCCCGTACTTGGTCTGGTTCTCTATCCAATATCTCACGCAACTGCCAACTCGGTGCTCCTGCTGACAGAACTGCATCCGAGATCTCGCGGGCGAAGTGTAGATATCAACGAGTACCCACGCATCCGTATACCGCCTTCTCCAAACAGAGTACCGTATCAAAGAGGTATTTCCGTAGCGACACGAACGTACCGAATACTCTCTGAAGATCCTGCGACATCATCTATTACTTGTCCGCATCTCAACTTCATCAGATTCTGTAGATACAGCTTGCCATCCAGCACCCGCGTTTGGTCGTCCTCGCATTCGATCGAAAAAAGACCCAACGAAACCTGGTGAATGTACGATAAATCGAGTCCCTTCTATACGCGATCGGAAAGGCTCACTTAGCAAGAATGGGAGCTTGGCTTGTTCATTTCTATTCGTGAGATAGTACACTGGTACACCAGCAAGTACAAAGCCTGTGAACCATGTCAGCCGCCTCGCTACTCGCGCGTCAGATAATCTACGCACCAAGAACAGATATGGCTTCAAGCGGTGCTGCAATAATTGGCATGCACAACAAATATATCGCAACAGCACAAAATATAAGTGGTGTGGTGATCCAGGTTTTGTATGGTCTGATATCGTGAACGTCGTTGGGAGCAGTCAAACGAAAGTCGGTTCAATCGCACCTCTCGAGGTTCGGCTCTTTCACCCGCAATATAATTAGCCCAAGCACCTTGTCGACCCCGACGCTCAGCTTGGCAGAATGGGCCAGAACGCGGTCACGACTCACAGTTAAAAAGTAAAATGACCAAGATGCCACTACCGAAAAGTTGACGAGAGATTGAAATCCACCCCCAATGGCGATGAACGCGATCGTTATTGCCGTTTGTAACAGGATGGCATTCACGGGTGTCCTTCGCGATCTGTTCAGTTTGCCAAACATAGCCGGGAGATATCCTTCTCGTCCCGCAGCTCGGATCAGCCGTGCAGTCGTAAAGGCCGATCCTTTTAATCTGAATAAGCGATGGAATGGTCAGCTGAGGGGAAACAGCACTTACCATTGAGAGCCCCAAAGCAGGACACCGCTACACAAACGGTAAACACGATTCCTCCGATTGGTCCATAAAGCGCGCGTCCAAAATCGAGTGCGACAGCATTACTACTCGACACGGTTGCCTTGTCGAGCACTACAAGATACGACACGTTTGCAAGCAGAAATAATGTCTTTTGTATTTATTAGCCACATCTAGAAGACTTTGCGGAGAAATCACTTACGCAAACAATCGCCATGCTAAGATGGATTGCTCTGGGTATGTTTTTCTCTGGGTTATACATTTCTCCACCAACGTAATTTGCTTGGTCCCAGCCGTCAAAAGCCCACAGACCAGAGTAAAGTGCGAGAGAATATGCCGATGGGCTTTTACTCGAGCCGTCGAATAAAGGCTCCTTGAATGATTCTGACGCTCGTCCTCTCGCCAGTTGGACGAGTCCCAAAACAGTAATCAATATCTGTAACCGTAGTTGCTGCTTACTCTCTGTACGGGAAGAGAAATATACGACGTACCAATGAACAAACCTATGGTCAACAGCGGAATGAAGTGTTCATTAGTTGCACGAATTTGATATCCCAAAACACAACACACCTTGAGAGTGGTAAACAAGACCGAGGCTCTCGTACCCATATTCCGTGTCGACGCACATATGGCAGCCACGAAGAGCACTGCTAGAACCGCCGTAAGTTTGATAGACCACTGCGGGATGCTACCGGGTGACACCTGGTCACGGGTCATGTGCCACATGAGCCGGTTGAGGTATTCAGCAAAGATGAGACTAATAGCCGCATTGGCGCCTGTACACCCAGAAATTGAGTATCCGAGTAGGGGAAGGGACGTCGGATTCGTTGCAAACCTGGTTTAAGCGCGGAAATGGCAGTCCAAGCATAGAGAAATGATACGAGAGGTCCATAAGCATATGACAAATAAGCCTGGGCACCGCCGTCTAATGGTATGCTTGACCTAAGAACGATTGAGTGAGGATCGATCGAGTAACGCTCATCATACCCAAGCTCTGCGAAGCTACTTGCGCCCGTCCACGCGAGCAACCCAGATGCAAGCCACACCGCTAAACTTGCTCCAACGCTATGCGTGTTTGCAACAATAATGCCTGGCGAGGAACTGCGTAGCGCTGTCAACCTCTACATAGAAAGCAAGGCGAAGGCGAGCCCTACAATATCCCAGAGCCGATCTAGCGCGATAGTCACTCCCAGAAATCAACTTGAACCACGAAAGCGTGACACACCTGCAATCCAACGACGAGTCCGATGCCTGACGCTCGACCATCCAACAACACCGAGACGTAAAGGACGACGACAGATGCGTACCTTGTATCAAACTTATGCTCTTCTCTGCTCCCGGGCCGTCCTTGAACGAGATGTCCCCTTCGCTGAGGGTCGTACTGAGCGGAAGTAAATCCGCCCGAAAATCGAACGCCGAGAATGAAAAAGAGCGTTGCCGAGCGTGTCTTGTTACCGTGGATGCTGCCATGGGTCCATCCGTGAGCTCGAGGTTTCGTAGAGATTCCGTAGATTCATTGGACGACACGTGAGAGTGACGAGCTCGGCGAGGAGATGTGAGGGGAACATGTTCACCAGAAGATGATATTGGGGAGGCTGGGCTACGGGAACGAGCGGACGGCGGCATTCAGCGCTCAGAGTGGTTGCGCAGCCTGAGGTCGTCGTTCCCGCGGTGTCAGCCACGTCCACACGCAAGCAGCCGGGTCAGTGGGAACGTTACTCTTAACCAAGACTTCCACCAGGTTGTCCAATGTTCAGACAAGTCTCTCGTTGTCCAGTCGATGGTCGTGACAACAGGTCCTATATATGAATGCTTGATCATCCAATCGGAAACCAACCCACGAGGAGCATGTTGTAGCAAACAGGCTCTTTGCTTACAAGCCAGTCCAACAGGCGATAGATTCCATGGCTCATTCGGTCAGAAGTCCATCCAGGACGGTTCCACCGAGAGCTGGTAGCACAACACCTACCCATCTGAATCGACGCCAAATGTGTCGATTGCATACATACAACACGTCGGTAAGGGCGGTCAGTGACTCTGCATACAGTACTCAATTTCCCTACCTCCCCACCGTCCGTTGCTGCACCTCTTTACCGGTATCCTGGTACCAAGCTATGTCTGCCAATATCAAACCTCTATTTTCACTATTCCATGTGTCAAGTCTTCGTAGAAATGGCGTCTGACTCGTTTTTGCTAGGTCTCGGGAGGGATCACAAGAAAAAGGAACCGAATCTTTTGAGCCGAGAAAGAACGACGAGTAGCTGGAGCATTGAGAAGACCATATGTGCAGGCGAAGAACACCCGGAAGAGTTCAAGTCTCTAAGGGCATTCCATGTAGCTGCTTGCGTGCGCAGCAGGTTAACTGTTGTTCAGCATCATCGACCCAGAGGACCATATTTCTGCATTGGTCCGTTGCAGCTCCTCATGATGCGAATTGATATTCCCATTGAGATCATCAGTCTACATGTCATCAGTTATATTCGTGAAGGCCACGACACAGTAAGATGTTATTTATCTCAGAACACTTTCACATGACGCCGTCGAACCCTCGCCTTCATCGAGAGTGTATCGGAAAAGGGCAAAAACGTCGTAGTTGTGGTCAACGGCCACTGGTCGGTATTTGAATCGGTGCGTAGCTTACTACGCGTTGCGTCTTTGTTGTAATTATCATCATAAAAATGAGCTCACAATATTTTAGTGTGACGTTGGCAAATTGCCATCCAGAGTGTTCTGAGCCACTTAGCCATGTCATGCGGTGCATCCTCAGCTGAGCCTCTGCTTCAAGCACCCCTCCGAGAACGATCGAGGCCCCGCTGACGTTGATCAGCTCTCCGACCAACAAGCGATTCGTGGCTCACGATAGCCTCCTGGTGAACCGTATGCATAATGAAACGATTCGTCGGCAAAAAATGTCCATGCCTCGGCCCGAGGATGATTCACGCGATTTGGCAAGATGGATTCGTTGTGTATAGTCCACGGACGATTGTGTTTTGTAGCTTGCTAGGTGTTAGATATAGGATCGATCCCATCCCGGAGCACCGAGGGTTGCTGTATCGTCTTGACTGAGGAACCTAAACTGCCTTAACATAACTAGCACGCCGAACAGTTCGTTCAAAGGAGATTGGAAATGCGCTCCAGTTTATTTACATGCAAGACAGAGGATACCAGCAACCTAGAAGAGTACCAACCAGCCCAGCAAGGTACTCCGAAAACTATCCACTACAAAGTACCATCATGCGGAAAATCCTACCTCCTGGGTCGTGCAAGGGTGGACCAAAAAAGTCTTGCATGATCATCCCCACCCGTGTCTGTACGGCGTAAACTTGCGCGGGGAACAGAGTTCGATGTTCTCTGTGTTTGAGCGTCGTCTTGTTCATCTTCTTTACGCTCCACTTGGCTTGGATCCGGTTGGAACCACCAAAAATTGGACCGATCCCGAGCGATCCAGATACACCATGCGACTAAGAGCGCTACAATGAACATAACAACTGCTGCGCCAGCCCGTATCCCCGTATTGCCCGCATAATACCACTGGGTCGCAAAGGCTACAAAGAAAAGACACATACTGGGGAAGTATGTTCAGGAAACCGATCAGCTACAATATCCAAGACACTAACCCCCACATCAGGAAAGCATGCAGTAGGCTGTAGGCGATGGCAAGTCTCTCGAGCCCATGTTTTTCGTGCCATAGCCCATTCAGGAACTCGGCCTGTTCTAAATGTGAGATCTCACAGACGAGAATGTGATGTGATATACTGACAGCTTCAAATGGCATATTCCTTGCCTCTGTGCAGCTATGTCAGATGAAGACCAACCCAAGAATGATGCTAGCCATGCTTGCTACCAGGGAAGAATAGCTAAGAAATTGCTGAGGTGATGTCCCTGTGCCCAATTCTTTTGGAAGAAATGAGACATTGGCGTTGAGGAGCACAGTCGCCTGAAGGTTGTCCAATTATTTCCTTCGAGACTCGAGATTGATCTCCTTACCAGCAAACTGGTTTCTTGGAATTGTAAATTCAGTCTTGTAATGAACCTGTTCCATTTGTCTTTGCTCATAATACCATCAATGAGAGTTCTGTGTAGCAACCACACATTGTTCATGGGTGCCATGAATAATAATGGTGCAAGAATTGACATGGAGAATGAAGGATGATATCTCCATCCATGGACTGATTGGTGAAATCTGAGGCACACACATTTTTTGCCATGATAATTGACAAAGTAATAGTGATTTGCAGCTGTGAAAAGGAGACATGAGAGAGCATGATTAGGACCTACAGAACATGTACATAGTTTGACCTAAAGAGCATCAGTGAGCTTTCCATGGATGCTGTATTTTATTCAATTTACCTATGATAATTGCAGAGTGCTTATGATCTCCTATCTTTTCCGCTGGCTAAGAGGTGAGCAGACATATGTTACTGAGTGGCATATAACTCACAATTGATTCACTCAATGAGAGATAAGTACTTCTCAAGTTCCTTGGGACGTAGAGGACATGATGATGCACTTGATGTTAACTGACCTGTATTTCTGATTATTCAATACTGGCATGACAATGGGGATGAAGCACTCACCACATTTAGCATGAAGAATCATGTCCATCACCTCATTTTGCAACCCCTCAGTTACCTCACAAAAGTTTGGGTAGAGATCCCAGTGTTTCCTGTAGTTGCCTTGGGTCACTAATACTTGATATACAACTGACTGGTAGACAGTACATCAGACTTGTGGATGTTCTATGTACAGCATGACTCACATATGACATACCAGTAATGTGCTTGTATAACCAGACCTAATGGATCCAGATCATTCAGTGAGTCTTGCAGGGACTAGCAGCAGACTAGAGCTTACCTTTGTGGGAATATGAAAGCACACCTTCACAATCTTTAAAGATTTCATATCCCTCCCATTCATGCAGCCAAAAGAGACTTCAAGTTTTAGGGTTCACAAAATAATAACAATATGTCAAGATTCCATCATCACAGTCCCACTTTGGTTCCAAAACAAGCTGAACTTCATTGACTCTCAGGAATTCAGAAAGACCTTGCTTCTTGATCTTAGCTTCTAGTTTCAAGAACAAAAAACTTCTGAAATACTCAACATCTTTGCAGATCACTTCATTGCAGATGTCCACTTCTGTAAATGTTTTCTGCTAAATTAAACTTGATGAATAATGATATCCAGATGTCACACAGAATCACTAACCAAACCATCATGCACAAAGTAAAGGCTACCCTCCAGATGTTGGTAGGCTGTCCATCCTTCTGGGACCTTCTCTCTGCAAATAGAAGTTAAATGCAAAACATGCTTTTGATGTGGTGAAGAAATGAACAGTGTCTTGGGATACTGATATGTCATTTCTGTGATTTTGCAGTCAAGTGCTGACTTTTTTCTAGGGTGTCGACATGAGTTCTGGGCTCCATCATTCTATCCGTGTGCCATACCTGGTCTCACAATGATCATACCAGAGTACACCAGTGGCTGACATAGGGAAACAACGAGAATCATTGGTAATTGGCACCCCAGGTGAATTTTCATCAGTACTAAGTGGTGCAGTAATG
>JBBPLW010000399.1:0-15950 GCA_038089995.1 Tylopilus balloui
GTGGAGTGTAGTGCTACGACAATGTCTCATTGGACACGTCCAGACTGCTCGGTCAACGAGACTTTCGGCTAGGTCTACACTTGCGAATAACCATCTGAGATATCATAGGCTCATTTCAATTCCTTCGGTTCGACCACCCCGGGCTGTGCAAGCAACTGTATGCCGGGTCGGTCAACCTCGGCATGTCTCAAGCTACTGACCCTAGTCTTTCGCGGCGCCGCTTTTGGCGTCGTGATCTTTGGAGGCGGAACAGTACGTCTTGTACTTGCAAACAAACTGTCGGTCCAACGGCTCCGTGTTGGCGCAATGGACATCAGATCCTCACACAATGAATCCTTGATTTAATCATGGATATACCATGTAGTACAGGCCGTCTACTTCCAGAGTGCGAACGATACCCTGTTTTCAAACCCGAGTAAGACTTTTGTGAGTGTCCAACCGACATCGGGTGGTCGTTTCGTCAGGAACACACGGTCAATCTGAATCCACTCAACTCCGATTTGCACTTTGACGCAGTCGCACAGTAGTTTGAAAATGCCTGGCTCTTGTACTTCTTGGTGGATGATTCTGCAGAACGCAGGTGTGCCCTTTGTCCTACTTACTTCCCACAAATCGGCGAGAATCTACAGGGCCAATGCTTGACCGCGAGAGACGTCGCGTGGTTAGAGACTGCTCAACCAACGAACTCGTGGCACGGATCCATAGCAGTTTGGACCTTGGTTCGTCCTCGGCAGCCTATGTGTGCGGGGGGTGACTAACCCTCAGGCTCTATTTAGTAGGGGCTTTCTCCTTGATTCATAATATCACAGAAATGGGAGGTTAGAGTGTTCGGCCCTGCTTCTGATGAAACCTGACGCTTGAGAAGCTGAATAGGTGTCGTCGATTCCCTGGTTGCATGCGAACGGACACTTGAATTTTTCCACTAGTGTTTCGATATTTGGATCAGTACTGTACTCAATGACAACTAATTTTTGTCACCAGGGATAAACGTTTTTCGACATGGATCTAGCGGCAGCTTGAGATCTGAGAGTGGACAAGTACCTACCAAACTTTGGAAATTTATCACAATCATGGCTTGAACACAGAACCTCTACAGCCACTAGGTCCCTTACATAAGCACTTCTTATTGGCAAATGCCACTGCAGGAGCACCATGGGAGACACATGGATTGCCTAGCATCCCACAATATCAGTGTTCTAGAAGTTCAAGGCTTCTGTTCGTTTGTACAGGAAACGAGCCACCATCACCACACAGACTCGGAGCCTGCACCGTTAAAATTCTTTCCCGACCCGCTTAACGAATCGTTCTGTTCTGCCTTGAACCACGTACTCGATGGCCGTGCCGCAACCGAATGTAGACTCGGAGTACAAAGTCCGAGCTGTAATGTTCGCCACTCGAACTGATTTCCATCGGAATGGAGGACAGTAATTAGTGTTACCTATCTCACTACATGACACACCACCTAGCTCGAGCATCCAAGGTTTCACCGAGCATAGTGCGTCTCAGGGTTTCTTATCTCGGCGCACCTTTTCAACGTTTTCGCATTCCATTCCAAACTAACACCACGCACACGCAACATGCACGAACCACAGCATTTTAGGAGTCGAGAAGACCTGCGATCGCCTGCGTCGGACTCTTTCTAGTTGGTAATGGACAGAATGTTCTCTGTGGATTCGACCGTCCCTGTGTGTATAGGACACCACGCGGTGTCTGCATGTCCGTGGTCGTGGCTGTCGGTGCTATTTGCTTCGGGGGCTTCAAAAGCCCCATCACTCGCCCCCAGCTCCCCCGTAACGATTTCCTGCTCAGCATGTCGGTGTTTCGAGCCTTTGGTCAAGCAACCCAGTCCTCGCCTCTACACCGTGCGGACACCCGCAAGAGAATACCCTTCCATCGTGGGACGTACTCGTTCATCAATCGACAAAGTGGGACCGCAATGGAGATGACTAGCGACCATACCATCGTAGGTTGGTTCATTTTTCCAGCTGATGCGTTCTGTGCGTCCTCACAGGACATTGACGTAGGCATGCCACCCAAAGATCTGGATACCCAAAAGGTCTGTAGTGCTTGCAGTTTCACCTCGTTCGTCGCTGAACGATCGATGGCAGTGGGAGGTTCACCCGCTGGGAGCGGGTCACTCGATTCGAAACCTCAAATACGGAAAATATCTGTCCGTGAAGTCTATAG
Source organism: Tylopilus balloui (assembly GCA_038089995.1). NCBI lineage: Eukaryota > Fungi > Basidiomycota > Agaricomycetes > Boletales > Boletaceae > Tylopilus > Tylopilus balloui. Next base: position 2,188 of record JBBPLW010000399.1, read on the forward strand.
CCAGAGATGCGCTAGTACTGGCAAGCGACTTTCCCGTGGCATGGCACATTCAGGAAGTGCGCGTTCACGAGGAGAACACAGCCTTTTACGAGTGAGTACATGTGAACGTACTTGTCGACATTATAGAATGCTTACTGGAGTGCATTGCCAGAATACATTGGCCCGGGACCGAGTTGGTTTTTGAGCTAGGTGACTTTGGAAGTTCCACTCCAAGGACAAAGGTGGGCGGGTTTTCAGACCTCGTAGGACAAAGGGAATGTCACTGATGCTCGCATAACATCATTGCAGATACACATTTCTGAAGGCCAACTGACTACGGACCAGCAACGTTGTCGATACTGGAAAGCGAACCGTATTCGACAGAATTCCTTTTATCAACCCTCTCCGTCCACATCCCAAACCCAAGGAAGCGGGATGGTTTCTAGTTTCTTTGGTCTCGCCGGTGAGTGACTGCTGTTCTGGGCTTTCATGGCGACGAACACCAACACCTTTTCATTTTCTTCCATTCCAGACAAGTGGAAATCGCCAGCACCAGAAAAGAGGGTGCAGATCGCACAGCAGCCTCGTCCCAGATAATCCTCTAGGGGAAACATACTACATAGATTGTTCTGATAGATGTCTGCCTGTTGTGTAGTATGTGTAATACGCCGTCGGAGGCCATTTCCCGGAGTCTATGTTTGGGTCGCCAGCTTGAAACAGGGTAATGGGACTCGTTTCCTTGTCCGTGACAGATATCGGTGCGAACATAACCTTGTCGACCGAACTACGTACCTACTTATTCGGGAGCGGCAAATTATGGCATCAACCCGGGCCGGTTGGATAATGTGTGAGAGGCTTGGGATGAACTGCCAATGGGCTCGCGTCATTTCGGCAGTTGGTTTAGAAACCGTGACACGTCGGGACAGATGTCGTCTTCAAAGTTGGTCACGTTCGATTTCCCTTCCCCCTCATGCCATCGATGGCGTTATAAACGAAGAAAGCAAGGTGATGCCATCATTGAGAGTGAAGAGTGCTGGTCAACGATATCAGTGTGAATTTAGTGGCTCTGGTCGACGGATATTCTTCCCGGTGGTGGGGCCTCCTTATCACCGTGACGGGGATGACAACGAACATTATGCAGCCTTGGAGACATCTTGGGTATGAACGAATGGGAAAACACTGAGCGACTCGGGTATGGATGGACATCGAACACGGTAAGACGAACCAAATTACGAATACCTCGCCTGTAACTTTGCGTGGTCTTTGGTTTTCAGAGGGAAAGCATCGTCAAAGGGGTGTTACGCGTGTTTTCATATCGATTCTGTAATTTGTTCTCAGCTCCCCTTTCATTGAAATCGGAATGTTGGTAAGATCTGAAGATGAGCTGAACCACCCGTGCTTCACGCGCACGATCAGCCGCCATTTGACCATTACTCGTTAGAAGTAGGGATAGAAGCATCAATCAAACGTACGTCCGCTCTTTGTCGCCTTTACCCAGTCGAGCGAATGACCGTCGCTCTGCCGAACGTCCGCTGCATATCGAGATAGCCTTATTTCCGCCCAGCGCAATGTGGGTGCTGGAGATGTGCCTTACCGAATGACGACACACCATATCACGAGGTAAAGGAAGTGGTTGCTTCCGTTTCCTCCTCTCCAGTCGTCAACGCGATAACAGTAAGCTGAGGACGGAAGAAAACGCACTACGTTGATGAACGAGAGCTACAGCGCCTTAAGTAAGCTACACCCATGGCGGCGACAGATTACCATCGCACCGTTCCGTAGCTTATGAGGTAGATAGTGAGTACATCGAAGCGCCAGCGAACGACTCGTCGCTTACACCATTCCAGAGAAGCCGAGCACTTGCAAGAGCGATATGGGGAACAGAAATTGCTCCCAGCCTAGTGCAAGACTGATCAACTAGATGGGGAGGGTTCCGTAGATAATTACCAAGCTCCTCGTCGTAGCATTCACGTGCTTGGTGACGCTCAGGCAAAAGTAGTTGTAAAAAGAAATACGGCGACGGCAATCCCGGACCAATGGACATTCGGGTGAGTGATCATCTGAAACCAACCTTTTGTGACGTCGGAGCAGGGAAAACGAGAGGTCATGGAGGATTGCGTCATGAACGGCGAGAGCAACAGGATAGCCAGGACGCCAAACAAGCCTTCAAGTGATGCTACGACAAGAAGTCGGATAGTCCAGCGGTTTACGATCTTTTTCTCAAGCACTATCCGTGCTGTTAAGCTGTAGGAGAGAAATGCTCAACGACCGAAACTGAGATGATGAATTTAACTTACAGCAACCAGAACGAAGAACCCACCTGGTCAACGATTGCATTAAACGAAACAAGTTTGACAACAGGGCTGACCATACCAACAAGAACCTTGGTCGCATCAGCTTGATCGATGGGATCCAATGCAGTGCTAGTAGGGTATACGGTCACTAAGTCCATTGTATCTTTGGTGTTTTTGATGGGCGAACCACTATAACCAACGAGAGAGACACCGGCCATCACGATAAAAAGGGAAATCCATCTGCGACAGGTTAGAATACTGAGGTGAAAGGGGGTGAAAACCACCAAAGATGGTGACGGAAGAAAATCACAGTGAGCACGCCGACAAAGAGGATCATCTGATATATTGAAACGGGGGTGTATAAAATGCCAGCGTGTAGGAGCTGTAAGTTGTCGTATGACATTGAACAAGCCATTGAGTCTCGATAAAAGGAGTAATTTCCAGCCTCGCAGCCCCTGAGAAGGTGAGGCGAGCTCAGCCTGGGGTTTGTCATCTGGGTCTGCCTCGGAAGGAAGAGAAATGAGGTCAGAGTTGCGCCTCGCATTTAACCACGTGTGAAGAACGGGAACGGAGCCTGGGACAAAAAGCAAAGCGAGCTAGAGTCTGACAGGAATGAAGGAAATAAGGTAAAAACCAACGAAGAATCTGGCCGACCAGAAGAAAAGTCAACCGGGGAGAGGGGAGAGGGGGTGAAAATAAAGAATGGATGGATGGACGAAACATCTGGGCACTGTAAAATGGGCTGTTGGTAGAGAACATGATTCCGAGGGTCTGGATCGCCACAATTCGCGATGCATTTGCATGTCCTGCGAACGAAATGAAGCAACCTGATTGCAGTAGCTTAAGATATCGCTCCGACCGACCTGCCACTTGAGCCAAAGAGAATTGATCCCTGTAAGACATGTTACGTACGGAACAGACAAGACAAACAACACCTACGGTGATGATCATCCCCGCGAGGAGGAACAGAACGTACGACGAGCAGGACATGGCACGACGGTGAAGGAAGAGGTACCGATAATGCTTATATGGCCAGCCACGCTAGCTCTGGGCCGTCGAGCTTGCAGTCCTTACCTGTTAGCATTCCAAGGTTTTTCGTTTCCGGGTTTGAACTAGTACCTCGACACAGGCGACATGCCACCGATCTGGCAGCTACGCAGCATTGCCGCGCAATGTTCTTGTCGAGCTCCAGTTCCCAGTGAGAATCGACTGTGATCCGAAGTGACAAAATCTGCGGGAGCAAAGTGTTCAGAATTCATTGGGTCACTTCAAAGGCTAGTCGTGAGAATCTGGCGCTACCGTGGCGACCTTGAGCTCAATTATATCCCTCGCTTGATTGGAGCTGCTAATTTGATACCATACCTAATAAATCCGACCGTTGCACCTGGTAAAGTTGTTCGTTCCCGGTCGCGGGCAACTTACTCGCTTCCCACTCAGACGGTCGATTCGAATGTGTTCTGATGGTCGACTGCACTCGCTGTGACCGCTACTTCGAGACCTTGTCCTCGTACCGCCAGCACATCGCAGACTCTCCCAATCACAATCTCTGTGACGACTGTGATAGGGACTTTGCCTCCTGGCGGGCTCTCGAACAGCACTACATCCAGAGTCCTAACCATCACTACTGTCGCCAATGTCGCAACCACTTTGAATCCGACGAAGATCTAATGACACACTGCCTCAGGGAACATTATTATTGCGACAGATGTAACCGGTTCTTCGATTTCTCCGCCGGCCTGCGAGAGCACAACCGTCAGTGTCATCCCTACTGCATTGACTGCCAGCGTGTTTTCCGCTCGGAAGACGCCTTGCGTGCGGTGAGCATATCGCATTTTCTTATCTCGTCAGCTGGTGTACACTTTCCCTAGCACCTGAACTCTAGCGTGCACCGTCCAAGAGCATATGGAAGGCGAGGCATGGTGCGAATTAGGGGGTTCAGTGCCGCCCGCGACTCGGAGAGACGAATAACCTGTTGAGTGACATGCGCAGATTGGAGACTTGTGTAATGTGAGTGTGGCGCGATTTCATCTTCATCCAACATTAAGTTATCAAGGCCAGCTATACTTTCAATGCCCGGACAGTTTCTCAATGGATCCAAATGTAAAGCTGCTTTCGTGTTTGTGCCTGATGGTAAAGTGTACGTTCAGTAGTTGTTCTCCTCGTGATGGTAGTCCATGGAAATCCTTCTGGCGATTCGTCACCGTTGTCTGACAAGCACAGTCTGTTTATTGATTGGCTGTCGACCTGTTCCAAGTTTGAGTTTTCCATTCTTCCTCGCCCTGTGCCATGCTATGACCACAGTACACACATCCTGGTCCGCTGACCAGCTCTCGGGCTTCTGTGCTGTTCTCCCTCTCTACAGTAACTATTTCATTCTTTCCCTTCTCGCCATCCGCTTCCATCCCTCCCGTTACCCACCATCTCCGATCCTTTTGAGACACATCGAATCCGCAAAGGGCTCGTACTCGCCTCTCTGAGAGGAACCGTAGCTCACAGTCCAGCGTTGCGATCGTATGTCCCAGCCCATGCTGGCTACGTCGGGTATGCCGACTAGCTACGGTATTCCATACCTACATCTCCCAGGCAAACACTCGAACGCACAAAGCTGCTTGGCGATGCAGTGGTGGTCCATCTCAGAAGTATTAGCGCTACTCTGGGACATTGTTACCCTCCTGGTCAGCTTCCTCATTCCGTAACTGGATCACTTGGCATCAGCAGAGCAGGCTCATGGAAGTATGTGGTACAACCTTTGAGCTTATCGTTGATGGGCAGATTAAACCGGGACCTGGAGTTCATAACGAGTCCGGCGTACGCGGCCGCGTGCAAGTGGTTGATCGCTGAGACGGTCAGCGTCATCAGAGGGAGCGGAGGAAGTCGGCAAGGTTCGGATATCTACATTGTGCGTCTATCCTGACGCGTATTGACAGATGCCGAACCCAACGATGCACGGAAAGAAATATGAAGCATGAAGCGAACAAAACCTGGATCCGCCAGTGATTGTATTGTTCATTAGTAACTTGAGGGATATCGGTCCTCGAAATGGGTGCCATCATGGAACATGTTCGGAAAGAACTTGGTAAGCCTCGGCTTCCCTTTGGATCACTTCTGTCCGGATGCGACTGATTGTATGCTGCTTCACATGGTGTCATACCAGCAAGGGATTTAAAGCACACCATTCATGACCTCTTTGAACGACCCTAGCTCTTCTATATGGACCATCATTCGTCAATGTAACGAGGGTTGACGGGATTGTGAACAGTGCCCGATTGATTTTTCTATCCTATTCTCATCCTCACAAGAGTTCATGTTGACAAACTCCCCGGCTGACCCGATCGATCTGCTCACCCTTCCCGATGCCCCAACCGAGGCTTTGTCCTGGGTCGGAGTAAAGTCATGCCCAACATGTTTCAGGACGATCTTCAACGATCAGAAAACGGAGGCCGTGCTCAGGTATTTCATCTTCCAGAGAGGATTCCAGCGCCGGAGGGTATACGTGGACTGATCTCGGAATCTCTCCCCCCCCAAGGAATTCACAAGGGGGATAAGGGTTGCATGCCGAAGCATATTTGCAACAGAACCAGATATGACGAGATCTGATACCGTTGTTAGTGATGGAGAGTACGCACACACGTTTGTGGGCGGTATTGAAGGTAAACATTAGACCCCTGAACAATTCTGTAGAGTCTCTGAATCGTCCATGATGGCGCTGGTAGCGGCATAAGACAAGGATGAACTCAAGCCTCAATCGCTGAATTCCGCTTCGCTGATCTCTAGAGCAAGAGAAATATTAGAAAAGACCATAGGTGGACCTCGACGCGGAAAGCGGGTCTTGGCAGGATGTCCTAGGTGATGAGTCAGATGGCGGGAAACTTCCTCGAGACCCTGATCATGAAGCATGCGGAGTGGCGACTGGAGTCACTGAGAGGCTTTGTCTGACTGCGGCTTGAGCAACCCTGGCAACCTGGAGCCACCATCCCCATATGAGGGAAGTTTTTGAATACACGCTTACTACAAAGTCCTGCTGGCAGTGCCACTGATCGTTCACATATGCACCACGACCCTTTTCAGTACCCTGGTTACTCAATGGCCGATCCTGTGCAACCGCCCTGGCCCCGAGTTGGCGACGGGCTAAAACGTTTGCGCGGGAATATTGTTTTGCCAAATCATGCATCCATAGAATTATACCTGCCGCAGAAGGTCGCAGAAACCACGGTTCGTGTTGTAAGACACCAATAAAAGTGTTCGCAAGCCAACGACAGAGTGGCGCTTCATTGGTGAGTCCAACGAACATATTATCCCCAAGTCAATGGCTCTGGCGATGCAGGACACTGTACGCGATCTGCGAGTCACAGTTTTCCCGTGATAGAAGCGGAACGTAATGGTCTGACACAGCTAGCCGACACGTATATGTAATGGGATCAAGTCCAAACGCCCGTAAGCATCAACGATAAATACTCCATGTCGTAGGTCCTGCCAACTTCAAAATCCCATCACCCCTTGTCGAATTGTTCACACTAACACTGGCGAACTTTGCGGTGTTTGGCTCGTCGAACAATGTTTCATGTACTTGACTGGATGAAGGAGCCAGCGGTGGAAGCTCGCCTTGCCATCGTGTATATGAATTCGATATTTTTGCTATTGGGCATCTTTGGGTATGTTTTTTCTCCATCGGTGGTAGAAAGACGTGCTTGACAGGATCGTTGTCCAGGTGTGAATATTTCAAGTCCTTTGGCGTAGAATACGCTATCATTCGTGGGCGTCTATCCTTTCGCTGGCATCTTGTGAGCGGGTCGTGTTCTCGCTGACTCATTGTCATTCATCACTCCCCGCCTCACAAAAGGTCCCGTACCTGCTGGGAAGACTATGTCTCCTGACTTCGCTCATTTTGCTGTGAGTGCGAAGGTGACGATCAGGCAGGCACCGCATTCATCTCCATTGCAGTGCAGTTGAAACCAGCCCCATGTCGGGTTTCTCTTGCCAACGTAAGTTCCCAACCATGTCAACGGCGTATCATGCAGCTCACCCGCCTGGTCAGCTGGGATTACTTTGATATCAGTCAGACCCGTTTCTCTGCCGGTAAATCTAATTACCGATGAGCTGTTGGACCCTAGGTATCAACGGACATAGCAATAGGAAGTTCTTCGACAAATTTCATGATTCGCACGTAGGTTCCGAGAGTGATATGTCATGATCTGCATCTTACGAGCACCATAGGTGGGTAGTGTGGAAAGACTCTCGTTTGGTGCATACCCTACTGTTACTCGTTGCACTCGGGCATTGGACCATATTGACACTAGGTGCGAGTTCGTTCAGAGCTTTCCCCCTTGGCACACTATGATTATAAATCAGATGTGGTGAATATCAAGGCTTCCAGGTTAAACGGCGCGTGTGCCTTTTATCTTACGCACCCAGCAGTGAGCGCTGGTGTCTTCATGTACAGTAAGTCACGCTGTCGTGCTCAAAGCTATACTCTGTTCATCCGATATGTGTAAGCCGTGTGTTATGATCTCCTTGTGCTCGTATTGTCCATCGTGAAGCTGTCGAAACAACCATGCAATTCTCCTCTGAAGGAACGTTTGCGGGCGCAAGGTGTATTCTATTTTGTCGTGGCGACCATGGCAAACACTTTACCAACGGTTTGGACTTTGCACACTCCATTCCCTGTCATATACTCACCATCGCTACCAACAGGTATTTGCTTTCCTTGGTTCTGACGGTATGATTACTTTTTCCTTTCGCAGATCCGCTGATTCAACACATACTAGCTATGGTGGGTATAACTGCCAACCCTGGTAAGTCGGTGGTTCACGATGAGGTGGGTATAGTCCAGCTGACAGACAAGTCGCGCTAGCCATCACCGCAAGGTATTCCCTTTCCCGCTAGAGATAGCACCATAGGACTGACTGGCCCTGATGAAAAATTTCCAGCACAATCGTATCGTCCAGAGCGGTGAGATCCCTTCTTGGCTTTCGCACGCCAGACGCTAGGTACGCATGACGCCAGAGCGGGATCAGATGGGTTATGACGTTAACGGTGTCCAGCCACGCGCTCGACGGGGACGACGACAACGCTGTGCTGACGACCCAAGTTCCCACCCAGACGTGGACTGCTTCGCTGGGCGTTCATTGATCAGACGGGGTCTTCATCGGATGAGCGGCTCCAGACCTGCGTGCGCAACCGGGAGCACGCGTCGCGACGTCTGGCCGTTTAGTATCGTTTTCGTTTGGCGTTACTCTTTATTTTTTTTCTGTCGTGTGTTTTCGTTTTTTAGACGTACCGAGGACCTCTCGCGATCAATGTAGCCATATGAACGGGGGATGTTTAGTTTACTACCCCTACTATCTATTAGCGTCCTCACCATCTCTCGCTAGCATCCGGCACCACATCGCAATCTACTGCGCCGGGCGGGAGATCAAGAGCAGACTCATCTGTGACGCATTCATTAACGGTTATGACTTGTAGGTTGAGAGCTGGCCGCGAGTACTGTGCTATGATGTGAGGGACTCGGAGAGAGTCGGCACGTGGACTGGTACCGGTGCTTGGTGCCTAAATTTTTGAATGACAAGAATCGATGGCTGTGGGGCCCAAAGCGCAACGGCACAGGATCCATATATACAGGTGGCCTGACGACTATGCGTCGAACTCAGAATCGCGAGTGGTTACCTGGAGGAGTTGCCACGGCAACTAAGGCCATGGATAAGGCGACAAGCTACTAGAGGACAGCCAGCCCCACATCACGCTCGGGAAAAAATGGAACTTCAAAAGACATTCATACACAATCGATCTGCAAAGAAACGACACCCAGTGAAACAACACGACAGACTCCCCCCCCAAAGAAAAACGAAAATCGGACAGTCACACACACGCAAGGAGAAAGTGAAGATTTTTTACGACTACGCTACCCTTTTTAGACGCTCACGCAAGTTGCGCAAACCCGACCTGCGTGTTACCGACATCGAACGCGGTGTAGACACCCGTGAGGAAAACATCCCCGACAATCCAACCCGCTGTTCGTAGCGCACAAGGTATCGGTGGTCAGAGCGGAGCACTACGAAGAAACTGGAGAGTAATATGTAAGACACTCACAGATACCCACGTCCTGACCGACGATGCCACTGAGGCAGTCAGACGAGCCAGAAGAGACCGGCCCAAGGTTGAGGGCGGAAGCGGGAATCGGGAACGACTTGCCACCGAAGGTGAGACTAATGATCGGGAAAGAGTTGCATGGGACTACACGAGTGTCAGTCGAGCCCAGATACACACAATGTCCGAGCCTACAGGTGTAGAATCCCTGACCGGCACTACTGGGCGCAGCATTGCCACCGAGGGCACTGTACAGCTGCGAAACGTCCGAGGTAGCACCAACGACGAGAGTGGTGCCGGTGTCGATGATAGCATTGACATTGCTCAAAATCGTCTGGCCATTACCTTGAACGTTATCCATGTTCACCTGCCAGTACCCCTGAATAACCAATGTCAGTGCAAGCTCACGTACGCGCGATGCTTCGGCTCACCTGCTGCGTTACAGGGACATAGGTGAAATCGCCAGTGTACAGTGCAGAGTTCGATCCGCCGATATATAATTCAGCTCCAGAAGACGTGAGCTTGAATGAAAACACTGAGTCCACTTGTCCCTGAGATACAAGAGTTTGGAAGACAGGGCTAGCGGGATAAGACGAAATGGACTGGAAAGCCATTCCCATCAAACCATCTGCAGGGAACCCACCGGAGCTCTGGAATCCGGTAGAGTATGTCGTTGCAGCACCGAGAGTCTGACTGGTCGCCTACTTGGCTGTCAGAAACGATCACGTTGATAAGCTATGCATGGAACGCACGGTGTAGCCGGCAATCGATACGGTATCACTGTGTTGTTCGCCTGAGACAGTGGACCCATCTCCATATGAGAGAGAGAACGTTTGACCCAAGTCTTGCGAAGTCGAAGAAGAAGTGGGGTCCCAGAGTGTGTGACCGCTGCAACTCGAATCACAGGTAGACGCTGGCACGAAGAGGTCGCTATCGCCGAATTAAGCAATTATCTGGCGCATGCTTTCAAGTCAAAGCCTACCTAGAACCGGTGTCGAAATCGACTGTAATCAACGTCAGGGGAGACACCCGTCGAAGAGTGCAAAGCAAACCCACCAGTGAAGGTCACGGCGGGGGTACCGACCGAGATGGCGCCATACCAGAGCTGACTGCTATCATCAGTCAAGGAATCGCCAGTCCCCCGTTTTCGAGACTGATTTGAAGCGGAAGGGTGCTTCGACCCTGTGTTCTGCTCGAAATTGTCCATGCCGCGAAGAATCTTACTAGATACTGCGTGACTTTATCGAACGTAAAATGGTGTATAGGACGTACGCCCTGACTGATGCGATATGAGAGTTGACTGCATCGAAATTGACGGTCTTGTCAGCGTTCAGCAATGTAGAACGTTTGATGATTGGGATGGCGGTTCCGATCTTGTGCACGACGGGTTGGGGTGCGGCGGCGGCCGAAACGGCTAGGGCAACGACGGACGACGCGAGAGCGAAGCGCATTCTAGAGAAGTGAAAGGCACAAACGGGAGTGGGGGAGTACCAGATGAGTCTGTCAGACTGATCTGTTCGCCGTTTTATACAGCAACAGATAATACTGAAACGCTTGTGCAGCAGAGTGGTTCTGATCCTACCATGTGATGATAAGCGTCACTCAAGAACACAACCACCTTGCATAGAGATGACATGTGTGAATGAATCCACGGAGTCGCGACTTGAGCCAACGGGACCATGCGCTCCCTGTCTGATAACCTGACAGCAGTGGCAACGATTGCACGCGAATCCAAGAACGAACGCCGCTGATTGGGCAGACCCATCTTGACCTAACCGATGAGCACCTTGGGGAAGTAATCGGTGTTTCCTTGGACCCGAATCTGCAGCTGTAGCGATGTGAAAATTTTTGGGTGGTGCGGTTCATCATGCTCATACGACCACATGGCGATTGGGTCGGCTAGCGTCGATGTGTACTTAATGTGTGGGCCTATGACGTCCATCAGCCCGTATGAGCCCGCACCCCACACTTACTGACCAATATCATGCTCCAGAGGTCATACGTGACCCGGGCTCGACCTCAGTTATGTAAGTCTTGGCACTGGCTGGAGGTCTTGTGCGAGACGCATTTGAAATCGCGTTGGGTACGAGGAGTTTCGAGACGGTGCGAAAGGCTGGATAGTAGGCAAGTTGTAGTTGGTGACGGTTAGGCGAAGGTGGACTCGAACTAATTGCTAAAATCTGCCCTGTGGATGTTTGCTTGAAAAGCCTCAGGCTGGTCGTGTGTTCTCAGGCTGTTGACTCGCAGTTTGTCTGGTACACCGCTCAATTCGACTACTGCGTCGAGCCCATCGCACACGCCGGATTATTGACTCCATTCTGCTTGTGGTATGGTCAAATTTCAAGAACGCAGGAGCGACCTCCTCGACCTATGCATGTGTATCCCTCCCTCAAAGCGAGCGCTTATGCGTCGCATCGTTGCTGCTGTCTGCGCTCGCTCCCATATTCGACTACGATCACCACACTTTCTGCCTGTTTCCGACGGCTCAGACTGCAACATCACGCCCCAAAAAGGTGCCAAGGTAATTGTAAATCTCGCCATCATAAAAAGACGTGCGCGCTGAGGTGCATCCAGTGCGAGAAAAGAACCCTGGAAGCAAACATGGTGGACCAACAAGCTCGACCCCGCGCTGCGCAATGATCGTATCTGACGTGGACTTGCTGGATATGCTGTCCCGATTCATTGCGCGTCTTCCGAGTTGTTGATCTCACGTCACGAGGATACCTAGTCTGGTCACCAGACTATCGGAAAGATGCCCATTGACCATCCATGACATGCTTGGGTACATCGTCCCCGACGCAGGGAGAGATACCTCATAATGTGAGTCTGTTTCTCCACAGGAGGAGGCAAGTAGGTATGAGCGGACAACTATAGAATGATCGTCTCCATGATCAATATTCAAGTCACATGTTGATAAACTTGCGAGCCGCCATCTGAACAGCGTGGATCGTCTCGTCGACGACACCGCTCACAGCGAGCGGACCCGGAACGTGGCATGGTCGTGTTAGCTTTGTTTCTGGCAGGGGACGTCAGTGAGAAGCTAAGAGGGAAAGGGAGAGACGGAGGAAGAGGCAGTCCTTGCAGGAGGTGACGTCGTCTTTGAGCATCGCAAAACCTGAAGAACATGGCACCAGGGCGGAGAAAAGGATGCAAGCGTTGCTAATCGACCGGGTTATTTTCAAACGGCTTCCCGTTCGTCGCCGTTAGCTCTGTTTCGTGTAGGTAAACGTACGAACAGCGACAAGGTCATCGATATGCAAGACATTCCCCAGCCCCAAAGTCCTTGCAGGCTCTGCATAGTGGCTGCATTGTTCCCAGCATAGATCTGGTCCAGGTGTGCAATGAGAGCACGGACGTCATGAGTGCATTTCCGGGGTATGCATTTGCGTAAAGGCAACGATGAAAGTCGGTACGCAGGTGGGAGGGGAATCAGATGTGTAACAAGGTAACGTGAGCGTGAACACGCATGTTATTGCTTCTATGGTAGCCGATGATGCATAGTCTGCGTAAGGTAGCCGAGGTCGACGACGACTTGTCAATTTCCAGACTTTGCGGAGTCATAGATTGGAGCACCTGAAGAAAAGTTACTCGAGCGGCGGCGCCATGTTGCTGGTGATCATGTGCTTTTATTAGTAAGATAGTTCATAAAGCCTGCAAAAGATCGGAAGATCACACGGATAGTGGGTCTCTGGATGCATACCTCTGGCGTTCTCTTCCTCTGCAGCAAAGAATATGAAGGACCGTCTGAATCCATTTAATATCGTTGCCGGAAGGTTCCAAAAGAGGGGCAATCAGTTGGTCAAAGGAGTCACGGTGATGAGCAGAGGTAGGGCAGTCCCGCTCGCGTTCACCACCAAGTCTTCCTCGACGGAAAGGTGGGGCAGGATAGGTCTCTTGCGTAACAAGACATTTGGAATTTTCGCATCTGTAAAAGAGATGGAGAGCAGCGCAGCCAGCACGATAGTGAGCGCCGTCACTGCAAGCAGGTCCTCGATATGTATCTGTGCGGGAATGCCAGATGGCCAGGCATTCGGTCGCTTGTAGTTGCAGGGCGACAAGTCGCGGGAAACGAGGGCGAGCATCCTTGGCCGACAGGACGAGGGCTGCGAGAGCCCCCCGTCAAGCCCATTCGCCCGGTATCATGTCGGCAAGCACATCGTCCTAAAGAACGATGACTTTTGTAGAACGCTGGACGCCTACGCACCGAACGGACGCGGCGGCCGTCATCACCCGTCACACACGAGTTTTCATTTTATTAGACGATTCCATAGTTTTTCATACTCCTTTGATCCCTTTCTCGTTCGACCAGGATCGAAAGCCCCGTTTCAATACTTCTTCCCGCTACCGACTGAACGACGAACCGCGCACCTCACTTGTCGCCCCTTCTTACTCTTTTCCCGCCTTCTT
>JBBPLW010000400.1:0-15942 GCA_038089995.1 Tylopilus balloui
TCAGATTTTATAGAAAAAAAGAATAGTATTTTGTATCTAAGTACAAGCTCAAATGTAAGATACTGTCATCTACAGCATTGTTGTTGCTATGCAAGCAAGTGTGCTGGTGGTCATTCAAATAGATGGGGCATAAGTAAGCATCATCATTGTCATCCAAATGGGTGGGTGCAAGCACACACAATCATCATTTAAGTGGGTGGGGTACATGGTAGTGGTGGTGATCATGCAAAGGGGGTGTGAGCAGGTGCAGTGATTGTTGTCCAAGCAGGTGGGTGCAAGCAGGTGTGGTGATGGTCATTCGAACGAGTGCATGTGAGCATGCATGCAGTTGTTGTTTAAACAGGTGAGATGTGTGGTTGTAGTAGTGATCATGCGAAGGGGATGCAAGCAGGTATGGTAGTCATCTGAATGAGTGCATGTGAGCATGCACACAGTTGTTGTCTAAATAGGTGGGGTATGCAGTGGTGGTAGTGATCACATGAAGGGAATGCAAGCAGGTGTGGTGGTCATCCAAATGAGTGCATGTGAGCACATGCACAGTTGTTGTCTAAACAGGTGGGGTATGGGGTGGTGGTGGTGATCATGTGAAGGGGATGCAAGTGGGTGTGGTGGTCATTCAAATGGGTGCATGCGAGCGCATGCAGTGGTTGTTGTCATCCAATTGGGTGTATGCGAGTGCATGAGGTTGCCACCTAAATGAGTGGGGTGTGCAATGGTGGTGGTGATCATGTGAAGGGGATGCAAGTGGATGTGGTAATCATTCAAATGAGTGCATGTGAGTGCATACACAGTTGTTGTCTAAATGGGTGGGGTATAGGGTGGTGGTGATCATGCGAAGGGAATGTGAGCAGGTGTGGTGGTCATTCAAATGGGTGCATGTGAGCATGTGCAGTGGTTGTTGTCATCCAATTGGGTGTATGTGAGTGCACAAGGTCATCACCTAAACAAGTGGGGTGTGCAGTGGTGGTGGTGATCACACAAAGGGTATGTGAGTGTGTGTGGTAGTCGTCCAAATGGGTGCATGTGAGCGCATGTGGTTGTCACCTAAATGGGTGGGGTGCATGGTGGTGGTGGTGATCATGCAAAGGGAGTGTGAGTGCATATGGTGGTCATTGTCTGAATGGGTGAGTGTGAGCATGCACAGTGGCCGTCATCTAAATGGGTGGGGTACTGGGTGGGGTGTGAGTGAGCATGGCAGTGGTGGTAATCATACAAAGGGGATAAGAGCAGATGTGATCATTGTCGTCTGAATGGGTAGGTGCAAGTGCATACAATGGTCATTGACTAAACAGGTGGGGTATGAGCAAGCATGGTGGTGGTGGTAATCACACAGAGGGAGGTGTGAGCAGGTGTGGTGGTCTTTGTCAAGGGCATGCAAGTGGGCATTGTCATCATCTAAATGGGTGAGTGTGAGCAAGCATGGTGGTGGTCACACAGAGTGGATGCAATGTGAGTAGATACAGTGGTAGTTATCCAAACAGGTGGGGTGTGAGTGAGCACAGTGGTGTTGGTAATCGTAGAGAGGTGGTCATTGTTCAAATGGGTGGGTGCAACCACATGCAGTGATTGTCATCTAAATGGGTTGGGAGCAAGTGAGCACAGTGGTGGTGGTGATCATGCAGAGGGGGTGTGAGCAGGCATGGTGGTGGCCATCTGAATGGATGAGTGCAAGTGAGCACAGTGGTGGTCATCTGAATGGGTGGGTGTGAGTGAGCATGGTAGTGGTCACGTAGAGTGGGTGAAATGTGATCAGGTGGAGTGGTGTCATCCAAACAGGTGAGTGCGAGCAAGCATGGTGGTGGTGGTAATCACACAGAGGGTAGTGATGAATGATGTCTAGCTTATACGAAATGAACAATGATCACATGATACCATGACGACTCACAAATTTTCATCTAAGTCCACAACTAGTGTAGCTGGTGGCTGTTTGAAAATTCATTGGCTGTTCATGTCTGTAGGATGGTCAGACTATGTCAATGTGCAGCCTGTAGAGTCCTGTGATGTACTGTGACAGCTGTGTGATTGTGATGATGTGATGATATGTGACTGTGATTGCTGTAAGATGCTGTGATGTTGCTGTAACTCTGTGACAGCTGTGCCTAAAATAGTGATTTACTGATGCCACTATATAGTGGAAGATCTAACTATGATACTGTGTCACTGTAAAGCATTGTACAGCACTTCATAGTCATTTTCTGTTTTGCTGATGAACTCAATTCTGATTCCTAAATGATATTTGATACTTGGTGAACACCATATGTTGCCAGTAGAAACCTTGTTTGCCAGAAATCACCTTACATGGCTTGAAGATTTCAGTCAGAAAGTGTAACCCCTATGTTACCATGTTTTGCCATGTTGTGTGCTGTGGTTTTGTCAAGCTATCAAGTTGCATTATACTCAAATAGTTTTGCATGTTGCTATGTTGCAATTTCCATGCCACTTCTTTGTTCAATATCAGCTGGGAAAAAATATAAGCTCCCATTGTGTGATTGTGTGACATGTCTAACATGTGTATCTCATTCACAATGACAGTGGCATTGAAAAAACAATAATGAGATGCCAGCTGCCACTCACATATGTTTATAGATTACCATTTTCAAGGACAAGCAATCAATGAAGTAATTGAACATTAGCACACTTGAAGTCCCTTGGGTGAGCTGACACCATTCAATGCATACATTGTGCTTTCAAGAGTAGAAGTTTAGTAAGTCACTGAACAAGAAGAAAGGTAACTATGGTGTGATGTAGGTACTGCTTATGTAAGTGCTAAGTACCACAAAATAATTCTAACATCAAGAAGTCAAGGCAGAGATAGCATCAGATTGTTGCATGAAAAAATGTTTACAATACATCCTAACAAACATTTATGAATAGAGGATGAAAGACTTAATATATCAGACAAGCAAACAACAAAATGGTGGGTAACAATACAATAATGTACATGCATTGTTTAGAATTTGATGCAAAATGACCCAAGGAAGAAATCAGTGAACTCTTGTTTACTCACAGCCACAATTCTTGGTTAAACAAGGTGATCTACCAAATGGGCCTTCAAAAAGCAGTGGCACTCTTCATACACCCACTTTGCTAGCATGTTTGCAGTGATGTGGTGTCAAACCATTTGAATGAGCCAACACAGAACCACAACCTACAGGTTTGGGCAGGCAAACTTGAGTCATTTCATTTCAAAATGTCATGATCCTGTCTACCACCGCACGATCACATGTTGTGCATTCTAAATACGCTTTTGTATCTGGAATAGCCAAGATTTCTCGTCAAATTTCATTTCCGTTCGCTTCTTTGAATCGACGTCCTTACCATCGGATAACATCACGAAGATGTCTTCCCTGATTACTGGTGAGTCCAGACTTTTGCCATTTGCGATGAATTGCACCCGACGAGATGTATTGTATGTTTTCGGTCGCCGACTAGTCCTTAGAGACAAAAAAAAAAGAGTATTGGAGCATACTGAAACACATGTCACTGCCAAGTCTTACAGCCGAATTGATCGAGTTTCCTTTTCTGTACGCCGAAACCAATTAAATGCCGGCACCAGCGAAGTCAGGACAGGCCGCAATTTGTCCGCATCATAAGCAATCCTCGTTGCCTCCCGCGTCCACTGTGAGTTCCCTCGCTGGGGCCCTCTAGAACCTGACTCCATCTCTCATCTCTCAGCCTTTTACGTTCACAACCCCCAACATGGCCCAAGACGAGAAGAACCGCCACATCCAAGACCCCGTCCATGCTGAGAAGTACGAGTGTGTCCAGCTCCAAGTACAAGAACACGACCAAGACTCTGTTACCCTCGATACTGGAAGTAATCAACACCTACTAGACACTGACCACTCCTCCGCGTCCCTCCCGGCACCCGCTGTCACCCCGTCCAAACCACAGCGCACCAAAATTCCTGCTGCAGCCATCATCCCTATATGGATAATCCTCAGTTCTACTGTCATCCTATACAACAACCACGTGTATAATACCTACGGATTCCGCTATCCCGTCTTTCTTGTCACTTGGCATCTCACGTTTGCTGTCAGTCGCTCTTCTTCCTTTACTGTCGACGTCTGACATGTCTACGAGATAGACTATCGGCACGAGAGTGCTTCAACGGACGACTAATCTACTGGATGGCCTCAAAGACACCCACATAACTCGAGCAATATTCATGCGTTCCATCCTTCCTATCGGGTTGCTCTTCAGTGGCAGCCTCATTCTTAGCAACACCGCTTATCTTTATCTCAGCATTGCGTACATCCAGATGCTCAAGGTATGCTTTGCTCCATGCCAAACAGATGGGATCATGCAATTTCCGCCCACATGTGTTTGACGGCTGACCTTTAATTTGTAGGCTTTCACACCCGTCGCAATCCTTCTCATCTCATGGTTGAGTCGGACAAAGGAACCGAATAAGACGCTTGCCTTGATTGTATGCATGATCTCATCAGGTGTTGCTCTCGCCTCGCATGGAGAGCTTCACTTTAACCTTGCTGGATTCTTGGTTCAAGCTGCTGCCGTCGCTGTGGGTATTGTTATCACAATCATCCATCCGCCGCGACTGATGCTGGAGTGAATCTAGTTCGAATCGTCCCGTCTAGTCATGATCGAGATCCTTCTCCATGGACTCAAAATGGACCCCCTCGTCTCTCTGTACTACTACGCACCGGTCTGCGCCGCCATCAATCTTATCGTCCTTCCCTTTACAGAGGGTCTAGAGCCTTTTTATGAGATCGCCGCTGGCAACATAAGCTGGGGCGTTCTCATTTCCAATGCTTTGGTAGCATTTTTGCTCAACGTCGCCGCGGTCTTCTTGGTTGGTGCCGGCAGTGGCTTGGTATTGACACTTGCGGGTGTCTTCAAGGTGGGTTCTCATAGCTTTAAAGGAGGTTCTGAAACCGAACTTTTCACTAGGATATTCTACTGATCGCTGGTTCTGTGCTTCTGTTCGGTGCGCCTATCACGCCGCTGCAAATCCTTGGTGCGAGTTCACTGTCGATTCTCATGTTGAAATTGATGAATGATGGTTGTTAGGTTACTCTGTCGCGCTATGCGGGCTCATCTTGTACAAGACATACTCCGGAAAGTAATGGGTACTGCTACGTCTCGCGCCTTGCTGGAAAGCCCATCTGGGCTTTCCTCCCATAATCACCACCAGACATGTGGTGCGGTTTAGTCATTCATTCCTGTCTGCGACAGTATAGATGCTGTGTCCGTATGACGCTTCCTGACATTCTTTTGCCTCTCCTCGAGGACTGATTTAACTGTGTTTCATCCTGCTAGTTGCCCATTCGACTTTGCATTCTCATCCATAGATACCATACATTCGGATGGGTAGAAAATATGAATTTGGGCCTAATTGTGTGTGGGTACATTGGTGCACAAGTCTCTGGAGTGTACGATTGCCACCGAAACGTGCCAGTGCGGCATTGATCGATGTCAGAAAAGTGAAAGCCAGTTGTACCCGAGAGCGTCGGTCCGAAACAAGCCCTTTTGGTTTCCGAAGGACATACTCTAATCCACCGAGATCGTGGTCTACTTGTGACGAATGCGTGCGTGCACGAGCTTGTTGGGTGAGGGCAAAGGGTCCCGACCTTGTCTCGATTTCGGAACCGTTGAGTGCGTGCGGGGGTGCACGATACGCGAGCAGACAGCGGAGCTCCGATAGAGAGGCAAGGGAGTGGATCCTATCCAGCGGGAACACTTGACCGTGACATTGTCAACACGTGGCTCCCATATTTGAAAACTACACGTATTATGCCGCGGACACGGCGGAAAGTGGCGTCACCGGCGTGATGGGAGGCACGGAAGCAAACCAGCGGGATCGCAGTGCGACACTATCTGCTGTGGGGGTGGTCGTGCGTTGGACGGAGAGGCTGCGAGCGGATTGGAGTAGCACCGTGACAAGAGTGTGAGTAACCAGTCCGAGCCGAGATAGACTACAAAGTGCCAGTGGAGCCCGCATATGGAAAAGACTTTTTTGTGTGAGAGCTGGTCAGGGTTGATTCTATTGCCATGGACAGGACTTGATCACAAGTTGCACTGTGCTTCCATCGAGCGGCCATCGGTCAAGGCGGAGGGCCCTGACCGGGACCTAGAAGCAAGCCACTTCCATTCCTATTAACAGGCCTGCGTTCGGGTGCATACAGTGTACGTAGACCGTCATCTCGTGCAACCTCAGTCTCTTGGCAGTCTTGTGCGTGGAGCTGTTGAGCCCACTCGTATGGGTAGAGTGGAGCGGGAGGGGCTGGCGGTGGGAGGATCCTGTCGACGGTGCTCTATGTAGTCCAGAAAAGGCATGGTGGGTGTGAGTATAAAATTGGCAACAGACCGAGCGACGCAAGCGAGTAATTGCCCAGTGATTGAATTGACACCCCGATACCACCACCAACTCCAGAGTTGTCCACTCTTTTGTCCTCTCTCCGCCATGTACGCCTCACTCGTCTTTGCCACGTACCCACTCCTCATGTTTGTCCTAGGTCCAGCGTCTCCAGTGCCGGCTCGGCGACGACGTCGACGTTCGAAACCGCACTGGCTTTCAACGCCATCGTATTCGGTATTGAAATCGCCGCATTCACCCTTCTTCGTCCCTACTTCAAATCCGTGTATGAGCCCCGTACAGTTACCCCGACCGGAGAGTGCGCCACTCTATGCCAATCCCACTCCCCTTCTGACCCATTTGCAGTGAACGTGTCCCGCCATTAGAGACAGGACTGCTGACATGGCCGATCGCACTCTACAAGGCAGACTACAAAGAAATCCAGCGCGTTAACGGTCCAGACGCTTATTTCTTTGTCCGATTTCTCCACCTCATGGTTCGCATATTCGTCCCCATCTGGTTAATCTCTTGGATCGTGCTGTTCCCCGTCACTGCAGTCAACAACTCCGTCCCAGGAAACACCGGCTTGAGCAGATTTACTTTCGGAAACATATCGGTCGATCACAAGGAAAGATTTGCCGCATTCATCATCCTGGTTTGGTTCTCAACCTGTAAGCACCCCATCCGAGTTTCTGTTCCCAATTCACCTCCTGACGCAATTTGCGATTCATGGGTAGTTTGGATCTTTTGGAATGTCAAGCAAGAGATGTCTCACTTCGTCAATGTCCGGCAGCTCCACCTCATCGATCCCGTGCACGCACGCTCTGCCCAAGCCAACACTATCTTGGTTTCTGGCATTCCTTCCAGGTATCTCTCCGAAAAGGCTTTGACGCAACTATATTCTCGTTTCCCTGGTGGCTTGAGAAAAATCTGGATTAATCGGTATGGAATACTCTGGGCATGCCAAGCCACTTAATCACATTGCGCATTCCTGTTTTCTACAGTGATTTGAAGGAGCTACCCATTGTTTATGATCGTCGTCTCGCCACAACCGGGAGACTGGAGTCCGCCGAGAAGGCATTGCTTTCTACTGCAGCCAAACTTCGCGCCAAGTCACTTGCAAAGCAAGGTGATAATGCTACATACCCCCCAGAGTCCGCCGATGAAGCTGAACGTAACCTGACTTTGGCCGAGAGACTGGTTCCACGTGCTATGCGTCCCACTCATCGACTCCCCGTGGGGTTCATACCCTTTTCCCTTCCTTTCATTGGTCAGAAAGTCGACACGATCGACTGGTGCCGGAGCGAGATTGCCGCAACTACTGCTTTACTTCGTGAAGCTCGCAGGACTATCGCTCAAGAATCTTCTCTTGCCACTTCTGATGATGTAGACAAGGGTTACTCTGATCAGTCGTACCCACCTCTCAACTCCGCTTTCATCACCTTTAATCAACAGATCGCGGCGCACATGGCGTATAATTCCCTCGCACACCATGCACCATACCACATGAGTGATCGGTACCTCGAAGTCTCCCCTGAAGATGTACTCTGGGGTAATCTTGGCATGAACCCGTACGAGAAACGCATTCGAAAGGTGATTAGCTATGCAGCGACTGCCGCCCTAATCATTTTCTGGGCAATCCCTGTGGCGTTTGTTGGTATCATATCTAACATCAGGGGTCTCTGTGTCCGTGAGCGTTGGCTTGCGTGGCTATGCAAGATTCCACCCGTGGTCCTTGGTATCATTCAGGGCATCCTACCCCCAGTTTTGCTTGCGGTTCTTATGTTGCTCCTTCCTATCGTCCTGAGGTTGCTTGCCCGCTTCGAGGGTATTCCTACCCGTACAGGATTGGAACTTAGTTTAATGACACGCTACTTTATCTTTCAAGTCATCGTAAGTGTCTTTCATGATTGAAAAGCGGGACTTTCTCACCTAATGGACTTGTAGCACTCATTCCTCGTTGTCACCCTGAGTTCTGGAATTATCGCTGCGCTCCCGAGCCTTCTTGCGAATCCCAGTTCCATCGCGACTTTGCTTGCCCGCTACCTTCCTCAGGCGTCAACTTTCTTCCTCACGTATGGTTCCTTCCATTTTTTTGGTCATTTGTTTGTCACTGAATGCTTCATGATACTGAATAGGTATGTCATTCTGCAAGGGCTTGCTGGGTCTGCGGGTGGATTCCTTGCCATTGTTCAGCTGCTTGTGTATTACGTGAAGCTGTTCATTCTTGGAAGCACTCCTCGCTCCATCTATGACATCAAGTTCGCCCCTCGAAGCGTCGCGTGGGGCACTCTGTTCCCCAGTATCACACTTCTCACTGTTATTAGTCAGTTCCCTCGCAACTCTAGTAGAACTTTGTTGCTGACGAGTTCTATAGCACTCGGCTACTCCATCATTTCTCCCATCATCAATGGTCTTGCTGTTCTCGCTTTCTTCTTGTTTTACCAACTTTACAAATACCTCTTCCTGTACCAGTTCACCCAACCACCGGCTACAGACACTGGAGGCTTGTTCTACCCCAAAGCCATTCAGCATGTGTTCGTGGGCTTATATGTCCAGCAGATCTGTCTCTGTGCACTATTCTTCCTTTTTCGGGACGAGAATGACCATGCCGGCGCCGTCCCAGAGGGCATATTGATGATTGTATTGATTTGCCTGACCGTGAGTCGGAATTATTTAGATCTCCATAAAAATTGCTGATGCGGTGCTTTCATAGATTGGATTCAATATTCTGATCAACAGCTCTTATGGTCCACTCATCAGCGCGCTTCCCCTCAGCATCGCAGACAAGACTTACAAGTCGGAAGGTCAACTTGAGGGCAACGGCGAAAAGTCGGACGATAAGCAACGCGACACCTTCGATTCCGCCCTCGGCGCGTCCGGCTCAAACCTACGTTCAGAAAGCTCCATGCAGGCCCGATCGCTTGTCCAGCACCCGCATTCTCCTGAGTTGCCGCCCGATTCCAAAACTAGTGCCCACTTTGACGACCTTTACTTCTCGCAACACGCGGACGGAACAGTGGATTATGGCTTTGCGCACCCTGCACTCGCGCGTCCCCAGCGCGTGGTTTGGATCCCGGATGACACGCTTGGATTGGGCAAAGAGGAAGTTCAGGTCAACGAGGCATCAGGTGTGTTGGCGACCACAGCAGGCGCTAGCATGGATGAAGCAGGCAAAGTGTTGGTCACTGCCCCACCGGTAGACTTGAACAAGTTTTGATGGAGATCTATTGAACGGTGATGCGTGATCTCGAGCGTAATCTTGCTTTCTTCTGTCATCTCACCCTCCCTTGCTGTGTTTTCTTGCCACCCCGTAACGCCTACCAATCCAATCCGGATCTTTGGCTCCTTCGTACATATTATTCTGGCGTTGAACGTTCGCAATGTGTGGCTGGTTGTCCTTGCTTGTAGTGGCGTTACGTCAATAACTCTTGTTTACCACTGATAACCATGTTTTGTTGGTGTCCTTCGTAATGTGACAAGGTGAACCTTGTCAAGTTTCATTCACACCAATTCATGGGCACAATGTGCTTGATACGACCACGTGCCAGTCACTGCAAATTAGAGCGCTTGGTCAGTCTGGAGTCTCCTGAGGGACCCACCTAGCGATATCAACTCCAGGAATACCGTGATACCTGCATGTGGATACAATGTGTTTTCGAATGCGATCGCATGTTTGCCATGAGGTCGCGCTGGGCCAGGGGTTGGGTGCCGTCCTACTTTGGAGGGTAAATCCCATCGCAACAATCGAGTCCCCCAAGTCTTGCCTTACTCGAGAAATGTGGCTCTTCTCAAAGGTGCTTGACCTCTTCATGAGAATCCGTCGTCGTTCTTGATGCGTACCGTCGTCCGGTTTGTTCTTCCGCTTGTCCATCAGGTAAAACGGGCGGTGGTACCTCCGAAAGCGCCCACTATCCCCCAGCAACCTACAGCCCAACCGTCTACTTCCTCCGCGGGTGCAAGCGGGTCCATTAGACCCCCGAGGAACGGCCTTGCTACCGGTAAGGCTCGGGTGAAAAGCTGCGATGATCGGACATGGCTGACGAAATGGTTCACACAGAACCTCCGGCGTGCGATAACGGCAGGCGATCCCAGACGATCAACGTCGTCATCTTTGGTGAAACCGGCGTCGGGAAGAGTGCGGTCGTCAACCTCATCGCTCAGAATGCCATCGCACGCGTCTCGCCGGACGCCAACTCGTGCACGATGTCGTCGACGCCGTACGAGGTCTCCTTTGATGGCATCCGCTTTCGCATCTTTGATACCGCCGGGCTGAACGAGCCGGATATCCCACTAAGATCCCACCAGGACGCCATTGCGAAGGCGTACGATCTCATTCTTGGGTTGAGGGGCGCTGGCGGGATACATCTTTTATTGTTCTGCATGCGCGCGGAACACATCACGCTCACCACGCAGAACAACTACCAGCTGTTCGTCGAGTTTTTCTGCCAGAAAAGAGTGCCTGTAGGGGTCGTGGTCACCAACTGCGAGCGCGAGGACGACATGGAGAACTGGTGGACGAGAAACGAGGCTGCGATAGAAAACAGGTATGGCATCAGGAGCGACGGCCATGCATGTGTTGCTGCAGTCTCAAATGGTACCCCTGGCGAAGAGGCCAAGTACAGAGCGTCGCAGCGTAAGATCCGCGAGCTTTTGAAGAGGTGTTTCCTCAAGACGAATGCATTTCTGCCGGACGAAACGGACTGGCTCGCAATGGCGGGGAGAGGATTGATGCGTCTCATGAAGAGGGGAGAAACCCCAAGGAGAAAGGATATAGAGAGGGCGTTGAAGCGTCTCGGCTTACCCCTTGAGAGCATTGAGGAAGTCGTTGATATGATAAAGAAAGGTGGTGCAAGTAATGGAACTCACTAGGGGAGACCGGAAAGAAGGACGGATGGCGGCCCGGGACTCTGCTATGACGGTACTATTTATGATTTCAAGGCAGACCTTATGTTTCTTGTATCCATCCATCGTTGTGTAAACTCATCCGATCGTGAAGCGATGCTGCAATGACAGGATTCAACTTGAAGCCGCGAATGACTTGCCCAGGCCACAGTCGCCCAGGCAGGAGTAAGTACGTACAACTGCAATTCGGAAGTGTCCCAGGTCCCATGATCAACACCATGAGAGCCTTTCCGCCACGCGCGACTTTATCGCCGAAACCGATTTGTTCGAGCGGTGCCTCTGGAAAATGGCCCCAGACCCTCCCCGATTCGCAAAGGTGGGTACCCATCTCGACGACGCGTCGTTGCTGCCTATGCTGTCGTCCGTTCGCTTCAGTTTCACCCAACGATCGTGCAGAATCACCCAACCGCCGGCAATCGCCAGGCAGTGTCCACGAGTATACAAGATGTATCCCAGGCTGCAAAGAAACAGTCATATCCTGCCTCGTATCCCTCCTCAAGTCCCCTTGCGGGCGCCGGTCGTGCTGCAGGTAATATTCCAACAAAGCTCCACCGCCGTCTAAGGCTGACGAGCGCTTCGTTCAGAACCTACGCTGACCCAATTGTTTGGGGGGTTGAATTTAGGTACACAGCTTCGCAACAACCAAACGATTAATGTCGTTCTTTTCGGTGAACCTGGTGTCGGGAAGAGCGGGGTCGTCAACCTCATCGCTCGCAAACACACGGCCAGGGTCCCATCACTCGTCCCCTGCTCTATGTTGCAATCGACTTGCTACGACATCCCCATTGATGATGACACCAACGTCTACATATTCGAGACCGTCGGCCTCAAAGGGCCACAAATCAGCGGAAACGACTATCTCGTAGCCCTCGAAAATGCCTATAAGTTCGTTCGGGAATTAGGCGCCGTCGGTGGTGTCCATCTCCTGCTGTTCTGCATACATGCAGATGGATTGACGGCGACTATGCAAAGCAACTACCGGTTGTTTTCCGAAGTCATTTTCCAGAAAAGGGTGCCCTTAGCGCTCGTTGTCACTGGCCTGGAGGGAGAGGCGGAGATGGAGGGCTGGTGGGCACGGAACAAGACGCTGGTAGAACGCTATGGCCTCAATACAGACGGTCACGCTTGCATTACCACAGTCACAAATCGTAGTCCTCGTCAAGACCTCAACTACGCGGAGTCGCAGAAGAGGCTTCGCGAGCTCCTGAAAAGCCGTTGTCTCAAAACATCCCCGTCTCTACCAAAGCCACTCGACTGGTTCCTTCGTCTTGGGACCGGGATGCAACAGTTCATCGACAAGTATCGGAAACCAACGCGGGAGGAGATCATCAACACGTTGACCATACACCTCAAGTTGGACCTTCAAACGGTACAGGGTTTCCTGGATATGACAGAGCGAGGGAGTGCACAGCCGAGCCGCAGAAGTGGAGATGGAAAGTCTCGAGGCGGGCTTTTAGCGAGCACCAGCAACAGGGATTGGGAGGGAGAGGTCGACTTTGCGGAGTCAAGCACGATGCCGAAATATTTGGATGTGGAGAGGTGGCGCGATGAACCTCAAAGGGCAGACCCGGTGGAGATCGCCAGGCCTTGGAACACATTAGATCCGGGGAAGCGGGGCAACGAACCACCGAGACAGAATACGACGGGAGAATCGCCCGCCGCTCAATCTCAGTCTCGATATTTGAATGCCGTGGTTGAAGAAGATAAGGGGGTCAGATGGGACAATGGCGTTCGGAGGAGAGAAACGACAGCAGGAAAGGTCAACTTGTTCGAACCTCGAAAGGCAAACTTGCCAATGGAAGCATATGTCAAGAGTGACACCAGCGTGTCGATGGAAGATATTCGGCTCAACTTCCCTCATGACCTCACTGGTCACGTCACGATATCCAACAAATATCCATTTGCGTCGGGCAGCTATGGAAACGTCTACAGAGGCAAGTTCGCTATGGACGGGAAGTCGATTGATGTGCGTCACGGTCTCGCTGCCATGGTGAGAAGCTAAATAGCTATCAGGTCGCAATCAAGGTATACAGGATGTACCTACAACGCGACCAACGCCTGGACGACAGGATGAAGGTATGTACTAGCTTGTACGCGTAACAGGCTGACTATTTATGTACCATGACTGGGAATAGCGGTTTCGCAAAGAAACTACCGTATGGTTGAAACTGCATCATGAAAACGTTTTGCAATTGCTTGGGACCATCAGAGACGCCAACATTCACCCTGACATTCCTGCTATGGTGTGCCCTTGGATTGAGAATGGTGCACTGTCAGGACATCTCGAGCGAAACAAGGACCTGCCGGTGACGAGTAGGTTGATCCTGGTAGGTTTTCATGGAAATTCGCGATCCAGAACAGCTGTGTATCATTTTCCAGATCGATGACGTGGCTCGCGGGTTACAATACTGTAAGTCGTCATCGTCATTGTCCTTTCATTTTCTTTCCGACAGGAGATGCTCTGGCGTATAGTACATTCTCTACGTGTCATCCATGGTGACCTCTCAGGGGTATGTGATTTTAGCTCTGGTCGCCTGTTAGTCATTCATGTTTCAAAATAAACAGTCTAATGTCCTAGTCAACGCCGATGGGAGGGCTTGTATTGCCGACTTTGGTCTGTCCATGCTGCTGACGACGGTAGGCGGATCAGCCTTTGCAAGGAGTCGCCAGAACAAGGGTACGGTACGGTGGATGGCCCCTGAACTTCTTGACCCCCAAAACACTCATACACCGGACCCAACTACACGAAGCGACGTGTATTCGTTTGGAAGCATAATGTTGCAGGTATGTGACCACACCTTGGTTACAGAGCTATGATTTACTGGGGTGAGAAGACTCTGACAGGCAATATTCCCTATTACCACCTCTCGCGGGATGAACAGGTCATTTATGCCATCTTGAAGGGTGCAAGACCCGCCGATCGACCTCCTCAAAAGGCAGTCACCAACGGTAGATGGAAATTCATTGAAAGGTGTTGGTCAGCTGGTGGAGGCCGTCCTTCTAGCGATGAGATTGTTGAGTTTACGACGAGGGAGCTCACCGAGGCAAGATCTACCGGAGGATGGTTTAAAAGGGCCCCGGTTTAGGTTGTCGAGACGCATCGAAAATTTCCATGTGCACCTAATCATTTTGCAATCGATAATTGTAGCTGTAACTTTAATACTCTATCTCATAACGCATCGCGTTACTTGCCTTCTAACCCAATGCGTCGAGAGATACGGCACTGTTGTGTTTCTAGAAACGAAGGGTGCCATCAATATTGTTGACGATATTATATTGCACAACTTACATGCGAGATGATGTAGATAAGGAGCGAGGAGTTGCATCAAAGGAATACAGCCATAATAACGCTCGACACGTCTAAAAGTCCAGATAATCCTTGCCTGTGCCCCATGTCTGCGCACCAGTGCCAGCGGTCCCATACGGATCCTCGGGCACCGCACCCTCGACATCTTTGAACGAAAATTCGCGCTTGAATTTTGCTTCAAGAGAAGAAAGCGTAGCGATGAGTTTGGTACATGCTTGTTCAAGTACTGCTTGAGGGGTGATCGTGCCATCCGTCTGAATTTTGAGAAGGAAATACGGGTTGAGTGGGTGTGGGACTTTGTAACCCGCGAAAAGCACTTGGGGCATCGAAAGCACTTGGCTGTAAATGTGTATTGTTGGCCGAAGGGGGGGGGTTATGACGTCAACAGTGAGGACGTTCGTACGTACGCTCGGAGCATGTTACCCAATGTATGATCCTGCTTGACAATCTTGAACGTAGCAGCGTTTGGGATTTTGGTGTCTTCCGTTACTTCGACTCTGGGAGGGCATGGTTTGTTGGGAGCGGGCTACGGATTCGTGTGCAGGATACGCACAGTTTCTCACCATCTTCGAGCACGTACAGCTCGAATCGATTCGGTGCATTCATGGTGGGTTGGTCACAACTTATACCTCGGATAGGCTACGAGGTATCTAGAGTGCTTCAACTGCTGGAAATTCAGACGATGCGTCAGCGCATTACTCGGGAGAGGAAACGAATGTAGGATAGTTCAGAGCGAGATTTTTTTCACAACAAGGTTCATCGACAAAAGATATGGCTCACAGGCACCATCCTAGTTGTTTCCATATGAAAGGCGTCCTCACCTTGCAGATGGTGACTCTGG
Source organism: Tylopilus balloui (assembly GCA_038089995.1). Classification (NCBI taxonomy): domain Eukaryota; kingdom Fungi; phylum Basidiomycota; class Agaricomycetes; order Boletales; family Boletaceae; genus Tylopilus; species Tylopilus balloui. The sequence goes on from JBBPLW010000400.1 coordinate 15,370, forward strand.
AGGTGTGGCGGAAAGCCGCAAATTTAAACTCCGAGAAAGCTTGCAATCAAACAACACGACCTCAGCAAGGTCCCGACATCGACAACCTCTCCTCAAGGTCAGTTCACGCTCGTTCAGCGTCCTTTCCATCCAGCATGGCCCAATGTGATCCATGGAAATCAAATGAATCCATATATGCGTACGATCGGTTGGGATGGAGGGATGGATGAATCGAACGCTGCTCGGATGGAGACGAGTGAACGTATGCTGATTGAGACTTACTTACCCTTGTCCAGAAAATGCCGACCCGCTTTTCGAAGACTCGCAAACACCGTGGCCATGTATCTGCCGGTCACGGTCGTGTTGGGAAGCACCGTAAACACCCCGGAGGGCGTGGTCTCGCTGGTGGTATGCACCACCACCGGTATGTCTCATCTTTTTGGCTTCAAGAAATAATGGCTAGACGATGTCCTACTTTGCGCGTAGTATTAACTTTGACAAGTACCACCCTGGTTACTTCGGTAAAGTGGGTATGCGCCGATTCCATTTGACTCGCAACGCACAATGGCGGCCCACCATCAACGTGGACAAGCT
>JBBPLW010000401.1:1619-15898 GCA_038089995.1 Tylopilus balloui
AATGCCGATGTTGCCATCATGGGTCCAGTTTTGCGCCGGGAGCTGGATGCATCGGGAACCAAACACGTTGCAGCATCTCCGTCGGGTATAAGAACGACTTCAAGTTGGCCCTCTCTATCAGTTTCTTCTTCCTCAATGTTTGGTACAAAGCTCCAGAACCTTGTGACACTCGTTGCGCTAGTGCCATATGTGCTGGGGTTCCCGCACCTGGAAAACTTCCCCGAGTATCGTTCGCTTGCAGGCTTGTCTCCAGAAGAGGTCCAAGTTGTCATGCAACAGTTTAGTTTCACTGCCCAGCCCGGTCCTGAACCTCTGCCGCCTCCCATCAGTTACACGGGCTCAAAGCTAGTCAACGATAAGCACCACCCATTCAAGGCCGATCGGCCAGGTGACATGCGCGGTCCTTGTCCGGGATTGAATACGCTGGCCGCTCACGGGGTAAATAATCAGTTATCTCGCTGGGACAGGTTAACCATGAACACGGTTCGTTCACGCAGTATATCAACCGTACCGGCATAACATCACCCAATGATATCATCACTGCCGTCCAGGAAGGTACGTAGATCATTCAGTAGAGGTCCCTGTCGAGATTCACATTTGAAACTCGCAGGTTTCAATTTGGGATACCATTTTGCAACGTTCCTCGCGTTTTCGGTTCGTCCCAATCACACCGTTCCCCCTTCCTAATGAATGGATGGTGTTTGGAACGAAACAGGCATTTATTGTTGACGGGAACGTTTTGACCAACAAGATATCCATTGGTGGAAATACGACTGTAGATGGGAAGCCTGTTACCGGGATTGATACTCACGGTAACTTTGAAGGTAGAGACATCACTGCCCCTCCTCTTGATAACGATGCGCTGATCATTGCTGTCGATATTGAATTCCAGGGGACGGTAGCATAACACGTGAAGACATATACCTCGGTGACAACATCCATTTCAACGAGACCGCGTTCCAAGTCGTGGGTATAAGCTACTCACCAACATCTTCATTCCTCATCCCATCTACAGCTCATCGATGCCGCCTATTTCGTTGGGGGTGGGGTCGTCACCAAAGAAGCTGGAGCCCTGAACAGGAGACTCCGTGTCCAAGATTCTATCGCAAATAACCCAAAATTTAGCTACGAGAGCCCCCGGTTCGTAGGTGCCACCGCGGAAACGGCATTCATACTCGCCATGTTCGTGCATGATCAGACGCCGGATTCGACAAAACCCCTATCACTGGACGCCGCGCGGCATTTCTTCCAGCTTCACAGGTTCCCCGATGAATTCTATCGTCGTCAGGACCCTTTTGAGTTTCCAAAGATCAACGCTCTGACTCAGGAGTTGATCAAGATGGTCGACATTCGTCCAGGTCATAATGAGGGAAAAAACAACTACATAGTTAACCGGAATGACCCTGCGACGGTAAGTCGGTTCTCGATGTGTCTAGCGTGTCGCCCAAGATGCTGATACATTTTTAGTTCTGTTATTTCTACCAGCAGCAAGCGCTCTCGGTGCCTCAGCGGTACCACAACCCGCCTCATGTATTGAAAGAGGCATTGAAGAAAAACCTGGAAGTATACTACAAGACACTCGGAGACCCGTCTTGCGAGCAAGTTTTCCCGTTTGGACGCTGAGAGGAAAGATCAAATTGGAATGATGAGACAAGATCGTAAGCATATCTCCTGGAAGCCATGTACGTCATGGATGGTTCTCCTGTTCTTTTCGTGAGTAGTACACGGACTGGTGTGTTGGTGCTGGTTATTATTGATTGAATGGATTGAACGGTCTTGTAAACGCCTGGTCACTTGGTCATTACTATGCTTTGGAGAACTCTTTTTTCAGGCAGTCTACGTGGTGCCCGCAACCACGTCCCCACGCCTGCTAACTGAAGACAATGCGCGCCGTGCATCGAGTAAATCGACCAGAACTGACTTTTGACGCGAACGGCGAACGATTCAAGCGTACGAAGCAACGTGTCACAACACACATGTGGCATCCAATTACCCGGCTACACGCACTACTGCTCTGACAATCATGGATACCAGTCGACAACGAACAAGAATTGACAAGACGAAAACTCCCACCGATACGAGATCTCATAAGCTAAACACTTCAGTCCATTTCTTTTTTTTTTAGATTTTCATCTGTTTCCCCTTATTGTCTTTTTTTCTTTTGTTTTTTATTGCACCAAAATGGAAGAACTAATCGTGGTCGTCGTTGATGGTAGGCGTCTCGACATCCCGTGTCTCTTTCACTATCAACAACGCGGAAAGTAAGCTTTGCAGCGAACCATCATGACGTATCAAACCAAGGGACTTGCCTAGAACACCTTCCATCCATGCATTTCTCCAAACGTGCCGTGCGTCGTGTGCTCACAGAACTGCATCGGAACAGTGTGGTCGGTGTGGTGGAACTTGATGACGTGCGAGTGGAGCGTCAACTTGGGACACCTGATCTCTTCCAGGGGCGAATGATGAGTAGGGGTGTCCGGGTCTGCAGCAGCCAGTTTCGTCCCGTCTGGTTTGACTAGCTTCATTCCAAAGCTTCCTTGGATCAGCTGGACTAGATGATCCAACTTGGTGACGGATGCGAGTGGTGCAGGATCAAGGGAAGCAATTAAGAGGAGGATGACGTGCGGGTCCAGATGCATATAGCCACGGACGTGGCTTCCAGTAGCCCGTCGCTCCTTGCAGGCAGTACATCTATCGGAAGCCGAGCGCCCGAGCACGGTGATGTTGTTCACGACGTGGGTGAATGTCTCCTCGAGAGCCTGTACATCCTGCTGCACAGCCCCAAAGCCAGCAAATCCCGTTACTTGTTGGAGAACGCCTGAAACCTGCTTAAGAGCCCCTGATGCAAGCTGTAAAACCTTTGGTAGCAGGTAGAGCTCGAGACGATACGATCCAGAGAACGCAAATTCTGGGAGTCGTCCGACGATGACGAACTGACGCAGATGCAAAAGTCCGCCAACCTGTTTGAAGAGGTGCTCGAGGAAAGGTAGCTTGATGGGTAAGTTCAAATGTTTGTGGGCAATGGCATGGAGGTCTAGACTCCACTCCCTGTAGAGTGCCTGTCGGAACTGCTGTCGGAGAGCTAGATTGTTCACATCATAGGGGACATCCACCTGGACCTTTACACCCGTCTTAGGGTCTGTGATAGGAGGGTATGTGTAGTCTATTCGAACAGACGGTTCGTTACGTGATGATGCAGACGAAGAAAAAATCTTACACTTATTCACCATACTGGTAGACAGCAGGCCACGCACGTCGTCTGAGGTCCAATAATTTGAATCTTTCTTGCGGAAAGGGTGGAGCTCAGTGGCATGGTCAACCGTAGCCTTCGACTTCTGATAAAAAGTTCCCTTTTCCGTGTCTGAGGAGCGTGAGTAATGGTTTAAGGATATAGAATGATAAATACACATACCGAACGAGGTCGTCTGCCCCGTCTTGCTATCCCTCCAACCGCTTCCAATCCAGTATTCCGGATAGAGGTACTCCCAGAAGGCGTAGATGCGGTCAATGTTGCTGTGATGCAGGAAGAAGATCGGATCGAAGGCTACAATACTTCGTTGACAAAACATTCCATCGAAAGTAAGTTTGACATTACCTGCATATTCGTTCGTAGACTGCCACGAATTAGTACATGTTTGAGTTGGAAGGTACCTTGACACGCGTACCATGGAACCATTACCACCAACATCAACATGGACCGTGTTGTGAGATTCCTCGATCGATGCTAGATGAGTAGTCAGAACAATAATACATAAGATTAGCCTCAACGGTATACCTGGCATTACAGGCATCGGATTATCTACCCTGGTCCCAGACTCGGGACCGGTGCTCGCGAAATATGCCCACCTATAGGGTGCTATTCGGATGCGGTTCCTGTGAGAGCACAACTAACCTACATGTTCGGACCCTCTGCTGGGTCGCTGACTGTTAGATCATACGTAAACAACGCAGCAACCCTTTCTCTGAGCCAGTCGACAGGGTGTTGGATGGTAATTTCCGGCCAATTGCCCAACTTTAAGGGCTTCCGGCCCTCTTGGGAGAATGCCCTGGCAATACAACCTTCACATTACGTGCAAGTATCAGTCGACTATGAGGCTTACTTGACTGCCTCGTCATACATCTCCTTCGTTGGGTTCGACTGATCATTGGCCCATCGGTATGTACGGGTCCATTTACCCATATACTCAATGCCGCGAGCAGTACCGGCGTCCGAAGCATATTTGTAATGATTCAGTGGATTGGGGACCTGAGAGCGCGATCCATCAGGATTTACGATCGTGACCACCGTCTCTTGACAAATCTTTAGGACGCCTTCTTGGACGGTTTCCGGCCTGGTCCAATCCCAAAACCTGGTGGAAACGTTAGGGTTGGTGTTCGTCAGTTTGGTCGTTACTTACGGGAAACGAAGAGCCATTGCGCATTCCACCCATTTTTCAGCCCGGGCAGCCGAATCTTTTGCTTCGAGCTCGCGGGCGATCGCAATCGCTTCATTAACCAGCGCTTGCTACTCAAAATGTCTTAGATCATATGGATGATGTGGGAGTATGCATGACTCACCTCGACCATCAGAAGCAAAACACGGTGCCATGGTGGGAACAGAGCCGCTGTCCGAATGTCAGCCTGCGTCAAGACAGCCAGAATTGAGACAGACACCCGTGGTAACAGTAGCCTGGACGTTCGATTTCTTCAGTACTGACACAGTTAAGGAAAGACAGCAACTGACCTCCCCACTCATCTACAGTGGTGGCACGCACTTGTGGACCGTTTGGGTCGCCACTACAAGTAGTTGGTTGTACAATGGAAAGTATATGTGTATGTTCATCTTACCTCCATGGCTTATAGGGTAGCCCGTGAATTCCTCCTGAAGAAGAGGTGGGTCGTGATCGACTTCGCGGTGATAGTGCTTACCCATCTGCCACCAGCTGTTGGGTTTCTTTATGTCCTCATCGCTCTTCATGTCCTGGAGCTTCGTCAAAGCACGAATGAAGAGGGAAAATTGAATGGGATTCTTCTGCAGATCGCGGATTTCGACACGGGGGTGGCAACCCGTGCCTTCAACACCGACGATAGGATAAGGTCGCGCCATGATCAGGGTAGAGAGGTTTGTCGCAGAAGGGACTTCAGAGGAGGGAGTGCCTTGTGGTAGACGAGAGTGTCGCCGAGCTTTTATCTCCTTAGTCACTTTGTTTTCACTCCGATATGCACAAGACCAGAGCAAAGTGCTTTCCAAACTCTTCGAGGGTTCTTATGAACTTATCTCCTCGCATGCCATGACGAGTACGACCTGTCACGACGATACCGGAAGGCTCGATCGTTGGTGTTCGTTAGATGCAGGTGATTTCAGCGGCTGTTGGACCGGAACGATAGTTGCTTCCAAGAATTAGGAAGCTAACTGACCAGGACAAACACTACCTTCAGCGATCGCTGAATATCTCGTGTACTGTCAGTCAAACATGATGAGACGATGTCTAAACATTTGTGGCTGAGGAAAAATGGTGGATGGAACAAAAGTTTGATAGCACTTGCATTCAACGGCGTCAACCGTCAGAGCCGGAGGGCTCTTATACCAATCAATTGCTCTGTGTCATGTCAGCGGTGTTGACATTGACTTATTGTACAAACGCCGCTTGTAGTGGTTCAGATGATCGCGCAATATTTGCTACGCCGAACGACCTGCCACTAGAAACTATGACCTGCCCAGTCTGCGGCTGTGTACGCTCTTCGCCCGACTCTCTTCGGGAATTCCAATACGAAATCATATTGATTACCTCCCTTGCTGCCAGCAGTTTTGTCGCGAATTGAACTGAAGTGAACTCGAATTGGGAGTTCGTTCAGGTTCGATTTTGTGAAGTGGAACGAACTGCACCTAATGAACCAAGACGGGAGGAGGGCCTGGCATCTTTAAAGCGCGCAGCAAGTTGGGCGTGACCATACGCCCACAGATCATGTATGGGGGAGGGTTTTATCAGCCAGGAACGATCCGCTCTCTGCAAAACGACTCGTGCGAAAGTTGTTCCTGTTTGTCTAATACTACGCGTTAATGTAGTCCTTCCTCTAATGCTGTGGGCAATTACTGACCGTTCACGCCCGTGCAAGGGTGACGACGCAACGCGCGCGATTCGCGTGCGTGTTTTGCTGTCACCCTCACTCGTTCGCCTCGTTCCGCACTGTCACTACCCGTGCAAGCGCCCTCGTCCGACCATTCACGCCCGTGCGATTCGTGCGCGCGTTGTACCGTCACCCTCGAGAGCACGACCGCGCTCTGAAGCTGATGTGCCCCAGGCTAGTTTTCTGGCAGACGTTGGGTCCGTCCTGCACGTTTTTTATGCTGATTCCATGTATAAGGTTAGCCTGACCTCCTTGCCAGCAGACGTTCTCGCCAAGTCGGTATCATCTCTTCCTATCGCAAGAGGCCCGTGGCGCGCAAAAAAGAAAGTCGACACCATAGTATCTTTTCATTGATCCTAATCAATAATTCCGACGTGCGCATAGGTGCAACACTCAGCCGAACGACCGCTCTATCAATCAGAACAATCAAAATGGCTCGCGCATTTACCAGCTCGTCATGAAGAGCACGAAGCCTTTACCCTCTATACCTACATGAAAGGTGCTTTGTTGAAGACTCTGACTTGGAAGCCTCATGACGACAAAAAAAGCAAATGAAAGGTCGACGACGATGACGAGTTGCCTGATCGATCACCCTTCAAAAAGACTTCGACCTCCGAGGCGGTCTTCGATATGGACTTGGGGGAAAACTAAACAATGGTGGGATAACTTGATCCTTTTCCTTGATAGATGTTCTGTCAATGTGTACATGTGCTAGATAGAGTCGGGGACCTTGGCGCTTCCGCGCACCGCTACCGATAGCATAGCGGCGAGCGGGGTGCGTGAGATCGAGTCACGGAGGACGATAGAAACTGCGGAGAAAGGCTGACGTGGTCGTACATGAGGTGAGCAGCGATACGGTCACAGGGCGCCGCGGTAGTTAAGGAACAGAAGCAGAAGCCACAGAGCGGTTATTTAATGTCTGACCGCGACGTCCTTAGGTGACAGTGAACCCCGGGCCGTTTTGTGCGCTACCTGCAAGCTGACAGTGCGTCAAAATGTCGTTAGAACCAGTACCCATCGTTACACGAACTTGCTCGACAGCGACTGCCCTGACCGACGATCATTGTCGACTCGGCCGACCTGTGGACAGTAGACAAGTATGCTGCCATTGGGCTGTCGTTCTGTCCGAAAAGGTCCGTCTTTTTTGCCCATGCTTGCCGGCGTACCTGCACGTCACGAGTACTCGTTGCACAGTATACAAACATTGCTCAGCTCCACCCTTTTGTGATTGTGCCCGACGACCGATCATTCGTAGGTACGCACCCCTGTCTTTTTTTGCAGTCACTATGATTAAAAGAGATGTGATTCGCTCGCTATATTCCTAGAATACCCCTACCACGGTACCTGTCCTAAGATATGCCGCAAGAACGTTCCCCCGGCACAGCGCACAATCCGACTTTCGGTGGCTTGAAGGGGATATAAGATGAGTAGAGTACCTTGCTCTACTCCAACATCGAAGATGTTTTCCCTCTCTTTCCCCGTGTTTTCGCTCTTCTTCGTCTCTAATGTGCTGTCGCGCTCAGAAATTGTGGACAGGGCTACTGCTGCGATTGGTCCGGTCGCCCAACTTCATGTCGCGAACAAATACATTGCCCCAGACGGGTACAACCGATCGTAGGCGGTGTTGAATAGATCTTCGTCTTTATCACTGACAACTTCTAGATCGACTCTCGCCAATGGTGTATTCCCTGGACCGTTGATCCGGGGTAACAAAGTGAGGGTTACGATAATATCAAGGTGTGGGTACTTATGCTTTTGCAGAACGATCGGTTTGTCATTCAAGTCGTAAATGAGCTCACAGATGATTCCATGGATCTGGAAACCAGCATCGTATGCGATTCTACATTCAGTCCCCATCGCATCCTCATAAACCTCCCGCAGCATTGGCACGGAATTTTTCAGCGCAGGTCAAATTGGGCCGATGGTACTTCGTACGTCACACAGTGTCCGATTCGTCAGCAGGAACAACTCGTACACAAATTCGACGTCGGGGACCAGACTGGAACATACTGGTACCACTCACACTATGCATCGCAATATTGTGACGGACTTCGAGGACCACTGGTGATATATGATCCTGACGATCCTCTAGCATACTTATATGACGTCGATGATGGTGAGTTTCCATCAAATTCCTGTCGGTGCTCTGTTATAACCCGAATAGAGAATACCGTTATCACCCTCGCAGACTGGTCAGCATTTTACGTGGAACTAAAACATTTATACTGACTTGAATTAGGTATCATGAATCATCTGTCCAGCTCGGAAAAACCTTTCAAGGTGGGGACGCAAACGCGACGCTGATCAATGGCAAGGGTCGCTATTCTGGTGGACCATCGTCCCCACTCTCGGTCATCAACGTCAGAAAAGGACTACGATATCGGTTCCGGGTCGTTTCCACGTCATGCGATCCTTCATTCAACTTCACGATTGATGGTCACCGAATGACTATCATCGAGGTCGATGGGAATGAAGTTGAGCCCGTGGAAGTCGATTCACTACCCATCTTTGCTGCGCAGCGCTACTCCGTGGTTGTTGCAGCAGACAAGCCCGTCGGGAACTATTGGATTCGTGCATTGAGCAGTGTAACCAACTCTTCGTTCGCTAACCATCAAAACATGGCCATCCTCCGATATGACGGAGCGGCAGATGAAGATCCTACGTCAAACGCCGGCCCATATGAACTGTCGTTCGATGAGAGCAAGCTCCATCCGATCATCAATCCAGGTGCTCCTGGGAAACATGAGATCGGCAAGGCGGATGTGAACCTCGTACTCGCACCGGGGTTCAACCCGGATGGCTACTTTACATTTAACGGGTTTAACTATACCGACGCCCCTATCCCTGTGCTTCTCCAAATTCTCAGTGGTGCAAGGCAAGCTTCGGAATTACTTCCAAAGGGCAGCGTCTATACGCTGCCATTGAACAAAGTGATAGAAATCAACTTCCCAGACCCTACTGCAGCTACCGATGGCCCTGTGAGTATCACCTTTGTAAAAAGTCGTTCCATGTGGATGGATTCTCAACGTATTCTTCAGCATCCTATCCATCTGCACGGCGTATGTGGTGTCCGCTGCGCCTTTCGTCTGTCTTTAGCTAAACTTTCTGTCAGCATGCCTTCGATGTTATCAGGGTTGCAGGGAGCAGTGCGACGAATTTCGTAAATCCTGTTCGGCGGGATGTTGTCTCGATAGGTGACAGCTCGACGGACAACGTGACCATCCGTTTCGTCACGGACAACCCTGGTCCGTGGTTCCTTCACTGGTGAGTAATTATTCCCTCGATCGCTAGCCGCATCTGGATACCTAGTCTAACGAATCCATGGCTAGTCACATCAACTGGCATCTCAACCAGTACGTCGACTTCAATGGGGGACTGTCATTATTCCGGAACTAATCAGTGTGTGTAGCGGATTTGCCGCCGTGATGGCAGAAGCCCCAAATGCAACGGCCGTTCAAGAATCGGCAGTAATTCCAGGTACATCCTCTTGTGCGATGGTAGACTGCCGAGATTAATATAGATCGCTCTGCACACAGAGGACTGGTATCAACTATGCAAGAACTAGCCAGTAGGGATAAACATGCTTGGGTTGCGACGTCTATGATGAGCGACCATCCTTGTGGGGCGTGCATGCAGGTTATCCGATCGTAGACCCTGGTATTGTGCTGAAAAGGTAATGAACCGTTCTGGGCTCTTCTTGTCTCGAGGACCTCAAAAGATACACGATGAAACCCAAAAAAAAGTTACTCAGAAAGTACGTACGCAGGTGGTTTGCTGAAAGAGTTGTTGCGGGAGATTATTAATCCATACTTTGGAAAGAGGCGAAATGGGAGGGCAAAGCGAAAGAGGAGAAGAGCCCGCAGACAGGCAGCTACCATGTAATTGTCGTGATGATACGAATCATGAGTGTTATTGTACCATTGTCGGCCCAACATCGACAAGTGGGGAAAAACGGCGAGGGTGAGCACAGCGTTGGAAGGAGTAGCAACCGCAAGAACAAGGGAAAGGAGTGAGCGCAGCGTCAGCGACAGTGATAGGTTAATGATGACAACAAACAAGCAGGAATAATGACAACGAAACGAGAATAATGAGTAGCGACGGCAACGGCGAGAAAAGGCAGAGACGTTGGCGGCGATGGCAGTGATAGCGGCGGCGATGAACGAGTGGACAACAGCGACGAGGGGGAGGATAAGCTTCAGCGTTGATGGCGGTGACGATGACGATGACGAACGACTATGAATAATGACAGGGAGGGAAAGGCTCAGCGTTGACGGGGAAAACAACGACAACGGATGGGCAGGGATAGGCGGCAAGGAGGGAAAGAAACAGGCTCGACGACGATGATGATGGAAGGAGGGAAAGGAATGTGGGGATAATGACCTATCGACGGTTTGCCTCTCAACGCGGCAACCTCATAGCGGGCTGGTCACCAGACTAGACAATGACTCTTATGCGGCGGGAGCTTGACGTACATACCAGGTGAAGTTGGGATAGTCCGACCGTGCTCACCCCTTCAACTTGAACAACGCCACACTTTGATGTCAGTCCTTGTCCAGTTCGCTAACACGAAGCGTATCAACCACGAACTGAACTGAACTCTATCATCTCGAAGTTACTCAGACGAAACTGGGACGATTCAGAATATCCCGTGTCAAAGGACCACAACAGCGTTTGCAGCTGACTGGAAACACGATTCAGAAGTTGCACGGAACCGAAATAGATGCCAGGAGAATTTACGATTAGGTAGATGCGAGAGAGACGCACCCATTGGTGCATCACATCGACCTAGGGCATGTGATCGCTGATGTTGAAGTCGTGATCATCAGTGATCCAGGGCGTGCGTATGCAGATCGCGCCGTTTCTATCGTTCTGATGCCTTCTAGGCTTTCAACGGCGACAACCAACTCCTGCTCGGACAATACAATTACACATCGCTGATTTTCAATATTGCGCGGTCCATGCGGGGAAGAACAATGGAAGTATTCCTGTGGGTCGGTCCCACAGGTCAAGTTTGGTACTATTCCCAGCGCATTATCCATTGGACGCAATAACAAATGGTCTGCCATAGCCAGTCTGTATAGGTCACCCAGTTGTGCTAGGACAGCGTCTCCCAGCTGCCTATCGCACTACATTGAACATTATTTAATGAATATCAAACACAATCATAAGCCTAATTACAACGTCCTCATGGTCGGGCTCGAGAGAGCACGCAACGCGTGCTACAACAATAAGAGAATCATACGCGTGATATCTTATCGCCGGTAAGAGATACTCCGACGACGACTGTGGATCCAAGAAATCGATAAGACAGAGATGCGGACACACAGGGTAGTCGTAACTCTTGGAAGCCACCTAAAACCAACCATGCGACCTTCCGAACGTACCGTGATTCGCGTGCTCATTGAACTCGATGGGTACAATGGGGTCCGAGGGATCGAACGTGATGATGTACGAATGAAGTGACAGCTTGGGCAATTTGCACTCCTCCACGGTCGATGGACAAGATACGCCCGGTTCTGCACAGGCGAGTCTTTTCCCGTCGGGCGCCATCAGTCTCACCCCAAAGCTTCTCTCGATCACATCGGCTAGTTGATCCAACCCAGTTATCGATCCAAGTTGACCAGGATCAAGGGAAGCCAACAAGTAGAGGATGACGCGAGGGTCCAAATGCATATGGCCGCGGACATGCTTTCCGGCAGCCCGTCGCTCTCTACAGGCAGCACATCTCTCCGGATCAGAGCGCCCGAACACGGTGATGTTGTTCACGACATAGGTCTCCTGCTTCTGCTGGAAAAGACCAAGCCCTGCTGCCTGCCAGAGAAGACTTGACGTGTACTTGAGGAGCCCTGTTGCCTGGTTGAAAAGTCCTGGCGGTTGCCTGAAACCCGCTGATGCGACCTGGACGACCTTTGGGAGCAGATAAAGCTCGAGGCGATACGATCCAGAGAAGGCAAACTCTGGCAGTAGTCCGACGACGGCGAACTGACGCAGATGTAAAAGTCCGTTTTCCTTTCTCAGGAGGAGGTCGAGGAAAGGTAGCTTGACGGGTAAGTCCCAATGTGCTTGGACGATCGCGTGCAGATCTGGACCCCATTCATTAAAGAGAGCTTGTCGGTATCGTCGTCGAAGAGATAAGTCATTCGCATCATACGGGACATCCACCCGGACTATTGTACCCGTTCTATGGTCTGTAATAGGAGGGTATGTATAATCTATTCAAATCGACATTCACTGCGTGGTTGCGAAAACGAAGGCAGAAACCACGTACATCCATTGAATGAACTGCTGGGTAGCATGCCACGTGTGTCGTCTGGGGTCCAATAAGTTAGGTCCTTCTTGCGGAAAGGCAGGAGAGGAGTGGTATGATCAATCACAGCATTTGGAGCATGATCAAAGTTTCCATCATCGATTACTGGAAAGCGTGGATAAATGACCCGGGGATGTGGAACGGGAAACACATACAAAAAGGGATAGTCTGCCCCGTCTGGCTATTTTTCCAACCATTTCCGATCCAGTAATCTGGATAGAGGTACTCCCAGAAGGAATATATACGATCGATGTTACTGTGATGCAGGAAGAAAATCGGATCAAAGCCTAAACATATTTCTTTGACAAAACGCTCCATTAAAAGTAAAATCAACATTACCTGCGTATTCGCTCGTGGTCTAGCATAAGTTAGTACATGACCGAATGGGAAGGCAATCTTGGCATACGTACCATGGATCCATTGCCACCAACATTCATATGAATCATGTTATGTGGTTCCTCGAGCGATGCTAGATGAGACGTTAGAATTACAACAAATAGTAATAACCTCATGAACGTACGTGGCACTATGGCCATCGGACACTCTACCTTGGCTACAGAGTGGGCACCAGCGTTCGAGAAATATCCCCACCTACCGAGTGCCACTCATAAGCGGTCTCAATCAAGGGACCAACTCACTTACATGTTCGGGCCGAACGCTGAGTCGTTGACCGTCATATCATACGCAAACAATCCACCAATTTTCTCCCTCAGCCAGCTAACAGGTTGGAGCTGGAGTATCGACCACGTGCCCAGCTTCAACGTCAGACCTCCCTGAGAGAACGCCCTGGTGATATACCGTCAGCATCATGACCAAGTTTTATTCAACTCTATGGCTCAACTTGAGTGACTGGTTATACATCTCCTTGGTCGGGTTCAACGGGTTATCGACCCATCGATATGTCCGGGTCCATTTCCTCATATACTCGATACCGTCCCCAGTGCCCAATGGGTTCAACGGATATTCGTAATGAGTCAACGGATTAGAGACCTGAGACAGTCTTCCACCAGGCTCTACGATCGTGATCATCGTCTCTATAAAGATCTTTGGAATGCCTTCTTCGGCCGTTTCGGGCTGAGTCCAATCCCAGAATCTAGAGACGCCGTCAACCAGTGTTTGAGCCCGTCCGATAGTTGCTCACGGTAAGCGAAGCTCCGACGCTGCTTGGAGCCATTTTTCCTTCCGGGCTGCGTCGTTCTTTCGTTCGAACTCCGTGGCGATTGCAATCGCTTCGTTGACTAGAACTTGCTGTTCGATCGTCTTAGATGGAATGTAGGTGTTGGGTGGCTAAGATTTGCAACTCACCTCGGCCAGCAAAGTATACAAACGGTGCCATTGTGGAAACAGAGCCGCTGTTGAGTGTCAGCATGCATCGAGAAAGCCAGAACGGTGGTACAGACCACCATGGTAACAGTAGCCTGGATATACAATTTCGTCAGCATTGATAGATCCTTAGAGTAAAGGAATGACAATAGCTTACCTCCCCATTTCTTGCCAGTCGTTACACGCTTCTGTGGACCATCGGGATCACCACTACAAGCAGTCGGTTGTACAATCCTACGTGCACGTACATGTTCACCTTACCTCCATGGCATATAGGGTAGTCCGTGAATTCCCGCTGGGGAAGAGGTGAGCCGTGATCAACTTCAGGTTGAGAGTGCTTACCCAATTGCCACCAGCTGTTGGGTTTATTACAGTAGTCAGGAGAACTTTCATCCCCAGTGTTCTTCATGGCCTTGAGTTTCGTCACAGCACGAATGAAGAGGGAAAACTGAATGGGATTCTTCTGGAAATCGCGGAGGTCAAGACGCGGGTGACAACCCGTGCCCTCTGCACCAACAACAGGATAGGGCTGGGCCATGGT
>JBBPLW010000402.1:0-15838 GCA_038089995.1 Tylopilus balloui
TCCCGCGCAGCACGGGGAACACACGTCAGAAAAAAATAAATTCGGGGCCCCATGACCCGCCCGTCCCAAAATGATAAGCTTCTCACCATCACGTTCGACCGGAGCTGCCGGTCCACAACACAGCGCTGCAGGGAAGGTGGCCGCAACTCGATCACGAAAACGAGCATCCTGTCGTCTCAGAACGCGTAGTACGGCGGTGCTGACCTGCCAGTGCGTTTTTTTTTTTCAAAACCAGATCGTCGATCATCATTCCAGCAGAGAGGATAGCTATGGCCGACAGTGGCCGATGGATAAAACCAGTCAGGACCAGTCCAGACCACCGACCGGTTTACTGAAATGATCGGTCCTAGTCCACACGCAGTTGCCCACACAGTACTTGACTCGCAAAAGCACGGTAAATTAGGGGGTGTGGTGCGTGAGCGTTGCCGGGTCGTACTACGTACCCCGCTATTGTGTCACGGTGACGTACGGCGAGACGGAGCGCCGCCAAGGCTCGACGGACCCACCACCAGTTAGCCTAAAGCACGGTGCACGTCGAAAAGTCCAGCTTCAACCTTCTGTCGCTCGCGAATGTGTCGGCGATACACATCGAGGAAAGGGGTTCACATCCTTGATGCGGTCGCCTTGCGAGCGTGCACAATCGTGTGCGAGTTCAAAAGAGCATGCGTTTGCGGGCCGCTCAGCTCGTGTACTACACACAGCATCAGCTCACCCTGTCCTGGCATCACCACCTCATTTATGCCGATATCATAATCGCTGCGTCACAGAACAGTCGAGACGTATGTACATGTTCAAGTGTATAAACATTAAACAAATGGCTAAGTATCAGCTCACAGCAAGATCGGCGGTGTGGGCAACATCAGGGACCGGAAATGAACGTGACAAAAAAAAAGTCGCCAAAACCAGTGTCAGAGTCATATCCCATGCCAAACCCCTTTATTACCACTTGAAAAACAGGGCTAAATGTCACGGAAGAGCGGAAACGACACATTCTGTCCAAGCGTTCAGGAGAGAACAAGGTCCAATCACGAGTACGTGCAATGATAGGTAATCATCCTCGTAAAATGCGGCAAAATAACAAGACCACCAACGCCAGCCGCCAGGGGGAAAATGGTATACGGAATAAAATCCCAGAGCCCAGGCAAAAAGGAGCGCTCTCCCAGACCGCGGGTTTTTTGAACGAGTCGTTTAGAAGACCATGGCAGCACCAGCGACTACAGAAAGAACGAGAGCCGCAGCAGGAGCAATACCAGTCAACTTAAAGGATGCCGCACCAGAGGCGTTGAAGTTCGAGGGCGTAGAAGCGGGTGCAGAAGAGGTTGCTGCAGCAGTCGGAGACGAGACGGACGAGACAGGAGTCGTGCTAGTCGCCGAAGGAGTGGACAGGGTTGCTGATACACTAATATGACAATCAATGCAATGCATTCATTTGTCGACAGCAATCACTTGCCTGGCCGAGGAATCAGTGGAAGTGGGGGTCGAGGTCGTGGATGATACGGGGGTCGAGGACGCAGCGGCAACGGAGAAAGTACCAGATGAAGCGAGCACGTTGTTGAGGTTGCTAAGAGAACGGCGATGGGTCAATAAATAATCAAGGTCCCAAATACAAGGAAACCCGTACGAAGGATCAATAAACTCGATACTGTAGCCTTCGCTGTTGTCAAAGAATCCATCAGCCATCGCAATTGCGTTACATGAATGAACAACATACCCTGGAGGAACTTGCGGAAGCGGGAAGCTTGCCTGTCCGTTGGCGGTCGGGACATTGTTCAGAAGTGCATAGGTGTTGTGGAAAGCCGTGTTGACCAGCTCAATGGAGAAAGAGGCAGCATCCGAGGTGGAGGCCGTCCACATAACCGTTACTGTCTCTCCATTTGCCCAGTCCGAGGGGGTGATAACGGACAAAGCGGAGACGAGAGGGACAGCGAGAACAAGCAAGCTAGACCACACCCTGAGCATGACCACGGGGAATCAAGGGTGGTGGGAGCTACCTGAGCTTAGCGAGCATGTTGGAACGAGCACGACGGTGAAAAGGGCAGAGAGGGAGGGACGAGGAAGGGAACCTGTGAGAGTTGGAGAGGAAAAAGGGAGCGGATGGCTTTTTATTTGCGGGTGGTCTGGATATAAACGAGAAACTCCCACGCCGTTCGTGGTTGCGATGCCGGCAGTGCGGGTCTGCTCTGCAACTCACTCGCGACGCATCGGTTTCATCCTGCGAGGAATTCTAAGTCCACCGGATTCATTACAAACTCTACTGAAGCACATATAACACGTCCCCCTGGAGATGAGAATGCATGCCGCATTGTAAACGCCCTCTTCCTCGATGCCATTTATAGGAAAGCGGCCTAATAGATCTGCGTGGGAAGCAGGGTCGTCACAAGCTCACGTACCATGACACGACTGACGTACCTCGTCGAACGGTCGGGTGTCATTAAAGCAGCTCTCCCAAACCTCGTTCACCGCGCGTGCCGCCGTTGCTTCGTCGGGACAGCTGGGGTTCGCTCGAACAGACAGTATCGCCCTCCGACGGACACACGCCTATCCACCCACCGCATCACGGATCAACAGGGGGCCAGAAAAAGGGGGGTCAAAGACGGATATAGCAGGCACACGGAGACGCTACCTGATGTTGTTTGGTGAACGACACGTGTCCCCGGCCGAGTTCACGCATGTACCTGCAGTCTCCACTCAGACTATTTGCACGGATCTTGAAGGCGCGCGGCCGTGTCAACGACGAACACGAAATCGGTCAGAAAATGATTTCTGGACTCACTTCGCTACAAGCGTGGTGCCGTAAATTGTGCCAGTCGACGTTGAACCTGCAGTGATCATACATGTGCACGAGCTCGTGCGTCAGGGTATCCTCCATCTGGCGCTTGCTGCTAGGATGGTTTTGGCATAGTACGATTGCGCCCGCTGGATGGAACCCTCCAGAACGCGTAAGATCGCATGGGGCACACATAATATTCTCAGGTGGGACAGCGCAGCCGGAAAGACGGAGGTGCTTGAGCATAAACACCACCGACGGGCCTGTGGTCGGGTCCCACCAGGAGCAAAGGAAACCCGGATTCGCAAGCCAAAAACAACATGAGTGTGAACACGAGGACATGATGAGAAAGACGGACTGTAGTTCATCAACTCGGTCTTCCATTTTTCGCAACGAACGTGTTGCTGTTGCTCGAAGCCACGTTCGCGTTCTTCAGGAGTAATTCCAATGCCAGTCAATACGGCGGCCTTTTTGAGCCACCTCTGAAATGCGGTCGAGTTGTCCGCGGACGTGGAAGAGGAGGAGGAGCTGTCCATCGTTGCTTGTACAGACGATACCTTATGTAATATCCTTGCTACTCATCCCCTCTCGACGATATTCCAACCATGCGACACTCTCCACAACACGTCCTCTACATACCGACTGAACGTGCTTCCCTCGGTCCCCACCACAGCCCATGCACCACCCATCACCAACGCATCCATAATCGGACCTAGATACCCCGCCAAACGCACACCGTCGTACCCGTTCCGCAATCCATCCATATGGGTCATCTCTGTTTCGAACGACCTCAGGGTAAACGCGCATGGAAATGTACGTATCAATGGCGCGAGTAACGGGTCGTCAAGGCCGTCCGGTGCATCGGTCGCGATGAAGAGTGGCACATTAAGGCGACGAAGGCTGGGTGTTCTATGGAGTGGGTAGCGGCAGGAGAGTTTGGGAGAGAAGGTGTCAGGGAGAGGAGCGAGTGGCAAATGGGGTACCCGCAGGGTGGGCCTATCTGCAGGTATCTCTGGTGGCCCTACCGCATCCACTCTATCGTCGCCTTCTTCCTCGCCATCCTCGTCCTCGTCCTCGTCCTGGCTATCCATCACCGTCACCTCGCCTATCCTCGACAAAATGCGCCTCTCGAGCCACAATGCCGTCTCCGTCTCCAGTCCTAGAACGTCCCGAACTAGCTTCCACCAAACGACCCTCACATTCACCCGTGCCCCTTCTTGGAAACGACCGTCCCCAACACGCACGTGCGCACCCAAATACGTTCCACCAAGCACCTCCCCAATCCTATCCGCACCCAACTTTAACGCTGCATTCGCAAACACCATGCACTGCCGTGTATTCCCCCGTACCCGTTGGTTTTCAGCCCGTCGGAGTCGGAGTCGTGAGGAACCAAAGAGTGTTCCAAGTTGGATGAGTCGATGAGGCGAGGCAGCAAGCGTGTCGATGGGGATGGTATGGAGGTACTTATTGCCCTCCCTCACCCGCCCAGGCGAATCCACGAACTGATACTCGTACGGCTCCGTGTCGAGGAGAAAGCGCGTCTCGTTGGCACGGACGCCCAACCTTTCTTCTATCCACGCCGCAGTGGCGTTCGACGCGCGAACGAGCGTCTGCTGGGCCTCGATCGGTCGCAGATCCACCAGCGACGCCCACGGGACGAGCGTGTACGCCATGTAATCCGCACATTCGTCCGGGCTTGGGATGTCCGCTGGGATATATGCACAATGATGTCGCCCTTTCCGCTTATCACTGAGCCTGAGCATCCGGGCGAGCGTGCTCGAGCGGACGTAGCGCAGCGTCTTGGGACCTAGACGTGCGGGCGGGACAAGGAGGGTGCGGTTGAGAAGATGGGCGAGCGTGATCGCATTTTCGAGGGCAATGCGTTGATTGTGGAGGCCGCTGTGGGGGAGGTAGGCGAGGTAGGTGGAGGTGAGGTCTGCACGGAGAGCGTCGAGACGCGCATCGGATTCGTCGAGGGCGTCAGGGGTGATGTCGAGCTGATGTGATGCATGCGGATCCGAGTGTGGCGCGTCGGACCCGGCAGGGGGCGCGTCAGACCGTTGTGGTTTGACGTGCTGGAACGCGTTGGCTGCGTGAGACCGAATTAGCGGGACCGGGAGAGCACGCACAGAGAGAAAGTACCTCGTCGCGAATAGCCAATACGCAAACGCGAAGCAGACGAGCACGCCGCACGCCAGGCACGCGACGAGCATCGCCAGACGACGCGTGCGGCGATAGGGTACGTGATGGTGCATGCGTGAGGGTGGATCTGAGACATGACGCAGGGAGGACCCAGGACGGGAACTGCGCGGCGGACGCATGCGATAGGCGCCTTTCTCGTCTGAGACGGAGGGCGACTGGAAGGCATACCTCGGCGCGGCGGACATGAAGGACAACTTGTAAAGGAAACGTGGCACGTGGTCGGGTGTTTGTTTACATCTGTTGAATTCCAAAGTCTATACGGATGACATCACTTCAGGAAGACACGCCTCCTCGTCATACTAGGCCGTGTCCAGGACTGAGGCGGTCAAGGATGCCCGTCTCGTGAACAGCAGCTCATATTAAAAATACCCCTCCGTCCTTCCCGCTTCCAGTCCATGTTTAGTCATGGACACCCCGTCAGCTTGCTCCTGTATCCGCAAAGCCATCCGATGTTGGGATTATCAATGACCAACCCTGTCAAATCCCGGCCGAGACGAAACGAGAACAATAACAGGTTATGTCCCTTCAGAATGCGGTGACTCCGTTGAAGATGTCACGATTCGAGCATCGTCAGACTATCCCCCATCCCGACAAAAGTGCGAATGTTTCCACGAACGCTGCTCGAGAAGCGAACGCGCTCTTATCTCTGGCTTTTACATCCGATGATGCTGGCGGTCATTTCAGGATGATGGCAGAAATTGCTCTGATCCGTAAAACGTAAGAAGCTCGTTTGATCTCCATGGGAGACCGATCACCTCGACGTACAGGGGGGATGTGATTCTTGTGTGCCGCGATGACGACGGCCTCCTGCCGGTCTCGAGCTTGCTTTCAACAAGGTCAGTGGCAGATGAATCGTCTACATCTATCTGTTGAAAGAGACCTCTAGTTCTGGCGACGAGGACTTGAGATTCGTATTAGACAACCCGGGCGGGTAAGGATTCAACGCTTTATTATTAGCTGTCTTTTGTGAGGCCAAGTGAATACACACTGGGTTCGCTTCATCCACCTTGGAGAATGTTCGCCCCCTTCACAGAAGCTGATCGTTTCCCTGGTTTCTTCGGCAAACTACTGAACGACGCCTCCACGTAAGCCAAAAGTATATAATCTACGTCAGATGAACTAAGCAACCTAACCAAATGTGGTGCATATGTCGTTCCTGAGTTTCACCGTAGAAAATGACCACCTTGTGCGTTTTAATCAAACTGTATATAAACTTCCTTCCAACTTCCTCGCACAGGGAGCGACATCAGTGGCTGAAATTGGATTCAAAGCGTAGGCACAAACGCTTGGACTCCCCATCGCTTGAGTCGCTCAACGATAGCTTGAAGAAATGTGTACTGCGCAACTGGTCATAACTTTATAGTCGGTTATCTTCCATTCCCGTCCGGAGCCAGTGGTGTGGACGATTGAGCAATGAATAATGAGATTTACCGACTCGACAAGACACACACTACGTTCGGGAAGAAACCAGGATACAACCCTCGTCGCTCGAGCTAGAGACCACCTAAGCACCGACGAGCAATTGATACGCCACATACGTCGATCCGAGGATCAAGCCTTGAGTGTACACACAATCTAGTCAGCACCCCTCCAAAATTCATAGCGAACGGACTAAAGCACGCACCCATGAACGGGATATGCCCAAGAGCGCCACCACGGGTGTTTCGCTGTTCAAGTGTACGTGAGTGGCGTGCAATATACGAGGGATCATATCGCGACGAACGCACCTTGGACGCGTCTCCTGTGACGTACCCGAGCGTATACAACACGCGGGTGACCATCCAGAACCCGCACAGGCTCGCCGCGAAAATGGGGTACTTGATCCCTGACACAAGCGTCCTGTCATGCCGGTCAGTTCTGAATCGTTCCCTTGGGAATGGGGATATACGTGATAACGATGGTGGGTAAATTTTCCAAGGTGTTTTGGTGTGTACGTTGGGCACAGTTGAAGAGGTGCGCATCACGCGACGCTTGCGCCTCTGCCTTTTCTGCGTATGCTGGTTTATTTCCGGGTTAGACGTTAGTCCAGGTGCTGGCGATGACTTGTGAGAGTTCCGTGGACGTACGCTGCGGATACGGGATCTTCGCTTTGCTGCGGTAGCGACCAACTATCGACATTTGCCAGGTCATGATCCATACTGCTGGGACGATCGACGCCACGACGTAGCGATAGCTACATGTGAGGAGGGGACGTGAGATGCACCGAAAGATATGAGATATAATCCCCCACTGACCCTTCGGGAAGCACGATTGACGCAGACATTGTATGAGTTCAAGTGTCGTGAGAAGGGTAGTTATGAGGAAAGACTGTGGCCTAGCTGAGAGTGATTTTATACTGCCAGTGGCAGTCACATCACGCCGTGGGAGGCCCTGCCGCTTCCGTAACGCAAGCACTGACGCGTCGCGGCCGAAGACATTCGTACTTGCCCTCCCAGATGAGAGTCGCTGCGAAGTGCTGCATAACGACTACACGGAACGAGCCGATGTCATTCCACAAGCGACCGGTCGCGTAAATCAGCGGCCCGGGAAACGAAACGACCGCATGACACATACGGGCTTCGTAAGCTCACCCGATCTTTAAACGTCGGAATTTATTTCTCTAAGGTATCTATTTGCTCCGAAGCTGCGTCACTAGGAACCACAACGCCAATTTGCTCATGGACACTCGACTCCCTCTGAGACAATGTCTTGGCACCGACATCCTCAGTTCGTAATTCTCATAAAAGATGACGCTGCACTCTGTATCAATTGTACACACATTAAAATGAGAACGATATCATACGCTTCATCACCGATTGGTCCTCTTCCAACTACCAAAACCAAACACGACTCACGCCGGAGAGTAAGGGACAGGATTGAAGGTGCGTCGAAGCTAAGAAAGAAAAGGGGTTCAAATGCCACATACCGAACAAAGATACAACTTTGCAAAGGTGCATAATTTAGATGCTGACAACGTATCGTAGTTCAGAGATCAAAAACAAATGCGATGACGAGACAAGTGAAGATGTCACCAATGGCTGGTGTGAATACATATCATAAGCGATGCGCGCATCATATAAGTGGTAAATGGGATGCGAGAAAATGCCAGAGACAATATGAAGATGTGCCCCTCGAATGACCGCACGGAAGGGACAGAATATCGCGCGCAAGATGTGGTCGTGACATAGCAAACATGCGAATCATTCGAGCTGAGGTTCAATGATCGACAAACGCTTGGAGCTTTCTAAAGGGAAGGGCTCGTCGCGCCCAAAATCCACCGTTTTCTCGACAGTAATTTCAAGCTGGTTCACAAATCCGGGATGAGTCTATCTTGGATCGAAAGAATACGCGCCTGATCCGATAACATACCTTGGTAGGTGTAGGGTGCTCATTGCGTGTCTAAGAAAGGGCTCGGACTCAACAGCGTGGTAACAGTTCGGACTGACTCACCGAGAACCTACCCGTTGTTCTCCGTGGTATACTGGAGAATCGGGGGAATCCTGCAGGAAGGTCCGCGGAGGCGGCCCGCTGCCGCTGGTGTTGAAGTTGCTTACGCGCATTCAACCTGGCGGGTTACATCGGTGGCCGTGCATGACATGACAAAGCAGCTCGAACTCACGTAGCAAGCAACGAGTTTGCGTACACTGCACATGTCATCAGTATATATTAAAATTTAATAGTAAAGTGTCGGCGCACATTTGCTGATGAAGAAGTGGAGTCCCATGAAAACAAGATTGTTAGGCATTGTGAGCCACTTGAACGACATGAGAACTTCCAGAGGATGGCACGATTTGGTACTCACACAAATCATAGACACTATCGTCGCCGCACTTGGGAGAACATTCAATGAGGGGTTAGGCCGCATAAAGCTACTCACCTTGTCAACAAATTGGTCTCAAAGGTATACAGGACCACCGCGCCAATGACGCGATCCAGGCTGAGCCACATTAGCGAGCGTCAGCAGTCAAGATCTCTGGAGATACTGAATACTCACCTCGTTGATGCCCGCTTGTCGCTCTGAAGAGTTTGCAGTGAATAAGTTAGGAATCCCGTAACCAAAATATCTACGAGGGTGGACATGGCTAGACCGAGTGTGAAAACCCACTATGACGAGAACAGCTTGATAAGGTTTGGAACACTCGATACACGCCAGGTGAGCTCACTCGGAATTCTGCCTTGAACGCCGTAAAGGTTTTCACGCGGATCCTAGCAAATTGAACTCAGTTGGATGACTATTGACTGAACAATGATAGGTCTGACATTTCAGCTGTTGTCACTGAAAGTTGGTGTTGAGTAATTTAAATGAAAATTTAAGATGATTCGACCATCTTCACCTGTTGCGCAACCTGTTGAGATTCTGTCAACGATAAACTGATGAAAAGAAATCAAAATCACATACACAGACGGAAAAACGCCAGCACGAGCTTTTTTTTTGCTCAGCTAGGGCCCGATTGCAAATGGGGTGGATACTTACAATTAACGCGGTGAATCGCCATTGCTGTCGACTCACTAGAAAATGGTAAGATCTTTTTCGTTTAGCTCGGTAGCCTGCTACTCACGTTTGTGGATGCGATGTGAGAAGAAACTGGGTAATGGGGTCAGCAAACTACAGAGCAGGGTCCGGAAAAACATAATACCAGTGTACGATGAACGTGAGAATTGCCTAGAACCAGTAGTCAGGCCAATATACAAAGGAAAACAGATATTACTCACAGTAATTAAGACAGTCAACTGCGACACAAAGATAAATTGGCAAGCGAAAGGATGCGAATGTACATACCGCTAGTGTGCTAGAAGTGCTCTTTTCATGAGCGATGAGACGGAAAGTCAAAGCGGCGAACGCACACAGGGATTGTGTCTATCTTTGCCTCGTTACCGTAGTTCGAGATTAGGTAAATCCAAATTGATGTATAGACCAGTAAGCTGTGTGTTGTGTCGAGCGCCCTGAAAGAGCCTGAGCGATGGTCCACAGAGCGAGTGCGCTACGAAAGGAGCTCACCACACCACGCCAACCTAGTCACGACGTGAGGTCAGATCATTAGGCGGGCCAATGTGGGGGCTTACTATGGATTTGATCCTCAGAGTATCTCGAGGAAAGAGCTTGATGTAGAGGAAGGTTTGCACGACGACGACACCTGACAGGCTGATAGGGAGTATGGTGAGTTGTCAATCAGCATGTTGAGGATAGGCACTCACGCTGCAGCACAGAACCCGCCGAGTAGCAGGGCACCCAGTGTTGCATCGACGAGAGATGTCATATTAATATCTGTGTGGCTGGCGCGGAAGGGAAGGAGCGCTGGGTGTGAATGGAGATGGAGGAGGGGGAGGGGACGTAGAGGAGGTTAAACAAGAGAGGGAATACCGCCATATTATCCTGAAGAATGGTATATTCGGAACATTTATTCCATATTCCTGCCAGTGATCGATCGTCGCCAGCAAAAGTGCCACCATCACCGTCTACTGCGCAACTGCCATTGCTCGCCGGACGTTTTAAACCAGGGTTGTGCCATCTGACCAGCCAACCATCACAATCAGACACACCGAAGTCGCTGGACATCATGGGTGCTCATCAATCGCTACGCACTTTGTGGTAAGGAGCATATTGCGTGCGAGTGATGGTGATGTATTTATCCAGGGTGATTTTTTAAGAGGCATCACAATGACGATGGGTAAAAGCTGATCAGCTTATGATACCTCGATGAGATAAACCCATAGTCCGTAGAATCTGTATAGGTCGTCTCACGCCTTGTTGCAAGAATTCACTTGAGACTGCTTACATGCGCATCAGTCACGGTGTGGAGCAGATTTAGCGGATCTGCAAGGATTGGTTGCGCCTTAGATGGGTAGGTTAGCAACAACTTTAACAGGGCTCGTAGATCACACTAAGTGGGAGGCTTGATCATCAGGATTCAGACCCTACGGTGGACCACCCTGTTGCATCAGTGGAAATGAAGCCGGTCATTTGAGGAGACACTAACTTGTCGCAGAGGCAGCGTTTGTATGCATTGTTTGGGGCCAGTCGACTACTCACGGAGAACGCATGTCTCACGTTGTAAACAGAATCGCTTCTTAATATCCTCCCGTGAAGCGTGCAGCTAGACTTGAATTCTATGCGAGAAACTTGAGGGTTGAGAGGCGCCATCGGATACTAGGAAGTAAGATGTGTGGTTGTGGTAAGCCTATGAGCGACGTGACATCTCGCGCCTGTCACGGTTACGATTGTGTCACACCCTGCTTCCTCTTTGACCACGACTGTCGACATGACCTTGACCGTGCGTTTTTCATTCTGCCCATCTTCGTTTCCCTGATAACACCACCTAGGATACATCTGCACAGATGGATGAAGACGTGTTGAGCGACGTGATTCCGAGCAACATCGTCTCAAGGCAGGCAAGTAGCCCATCTCCCTTAAGGTGGCTATATATTTATCATGGCATCGAACGTGATAGCAAAGTGAGAGCGCGGATGATGGAGAAAGCGAGTACATTGATGGCGGCGCGAGCATGGAAGAAGACGAACTTCAGAGTGACGAAGAAGACCAGGTGCGCGTGCGCGTTTGTCAACTGTCATTGAATTCCAGTGGTTAAATTTTTGCCTCTTTAGGGGCCTGTCGCAAGCACTTCGTCGCCGTCAAAATTAGCAAAAATGCAGCGGTCCGCAGAGAGGCAGCAAAAGAAACAGAAACGAATAGCGGATGAAAGCCAGCTCCATGCAAAGAGGCAGGAGATGGACAAGGCAAAGGTATATTCGTCGTCGTAATTTTTGCATCGCGCTCTCATAATGGCCAGATTGCAGATGCTGTAAAACGTTACTCCTATCTCTTGGGTCAGACGGACCTCTTCAAGTACTTCGTCGATATTAAGGTTAGCCATGCTCGTCTGTACTCGACATCTGCTCATCCTTGTGCATTTCCAGAAGGCTCGTGATCCTCAGTATGCTGCTCTCTTGGATGCACAGCCGAAACAGCGAGGGAGAGGTCGCAAGAAACCTATGTAGCATCATTTGCTCGTCCTCCAGATTACGTGCTCATCCACATCCAGAGACCAAAGCGCTCGCCACAGGAAGTCAGAGAAGGAGGAGGACGAGGAAATGTTGAAAGATGGAGAACTCGCCGCTGAAGGAGATGATCAGCCCTATGTTTTCGAGGAATCGCCAAGCTGTTAGTTCACTCTGACGTATCCGTATCCCGAAGTCTACTCACTTCTTGGATAGTTATCAATGGCGCTATGAGAGCCTACCAACTTCAAGGGCTGAATTGGATGGTGTCGTTGTATCACAATGGTCTGAACGGGATTCTTGCGGACGAAATGGTGTGTGTTCTGGTTCTACTAGCGCACACCTTGCGATTACTCAATCGCGCCTGTAGGGTCTCGGTAAAACGCTGCAAACTATCTCTTTCCTTTCTTATCTCAAACATTATCGTGGTGTCCCTGGTCTTCATCTGATTGTGGTACCCAAATCAACGCTTCAGAACTGGGCTCGGGAGTTTGATCGGTGGACGCCGGATGTCAACGTCGTGGTACTGACTGGTACCAAGGAAGAACGTGCTGAACTTATTGCCAATAGACTTATCCCGCAAGATTTCGATGTTTGTGTCACCTCGTATGAGATCTGTCTCATAGAAAAGTCGGCGCTAAAGAAATTTTCCTTCGAGTACATCGTAATCGACGAAGCCCATCGCATCAAGAACGTTGATTCTATCCTTGCTCAGATCGTCCGCTCTTTCATGTCCCGCGGTCGTTTATTGATTACGGGTACCCCACTGCAGAACAACCTGAAAGAATTATTTGCTCTTCTTAATTTCATTTGTCCCGAGATATTTTCCGACTACGCCGATCTCGACGCTTTCCTTCACAAGGATGATGCAGGTGCCGATGGCGAGGAGGAGAAGAGCAAAAAAGTTGTGGAAGCACTGCATAAAATATTGCGGCCCTTCCTACTGCGTCGTGTTAAGTCCGACGTCGAGAAAAATCTTCTCCCGAGTAAGCCGCTGTTTTATTACCCTACCTTTTGTTGATTGACTCTGGCGTTAGAGAAGGAGATCAATATATACATTGGTCTTACTGAGATGCAACGAAAGTGGTATCGCTCCGTCTTGGAAAAGGATATAGATGCCGTGAATGGTTTGTTCTTTTGTCGTCCACTCCAAATGTTTTAAGCTGAATTTCTCCTCAAAGGATTAACGGGAAAGAAAGAGGGAAAAACTCGTCTGATGAACATAGTTATGCAGGTTTGTCATACGGCCGATCTCAGGTGCCCTATCCAATATCCTCTCAGCTCCGGAAAGTAACATGTCATCCCTATCTCTTTGACGGCGCTGTAAGTCCTCACGTATCCTACCTATCACGACCACGCTCCAACTTTCCTCCCATGATCAGGAGCCAGGTCCGCCATACACCACGGACGAGCACCTAATAGAGAATTCAGGGAAGATGATCATTTTGGACAAATTGCTCAAGTCCTTGAACGCCAAAGGATCAAGGGTATTGATCTTCAGTCAAATGAGCCGTGTTCTGGATATTCTAGAGGACTACTGCCTCTTCCGTGGATTTAGTACGTGCTCTAACGCTGTTGAGTGGCTGTGTAAGTCTTGATGTGGCTCCTTGTCCCCAGAGTATTGCCGCATCGACGGTAGCACCGCGCACGAGGACCGGATCGTTGCCATCGACGAGTACAACAAGCCAGACAGCGATAAGTTCATATTTTTGCTCACTACCCGCGCCGGAGGTCTTGGCATCAACTTGACAACTGCGGATATTGTCATCCTCTACGATAGTGACTGGTGATATCTCTAATCTACGATTAACGAATATGACGATGCTTACTGAGGACTCAGGAATCCCCAAGCCGACTTGCAGGCCATGGACCGTGCTCATCGGATCGGACAGACGAAGCAAGTGTATGTATTCCGCTTCGTTACAGAAGGTAGTGTCGAGGAACGCATGCTCGAGCGCGCTGCACAGAAGCTTCGTCTGGATCAGCTCGTGATCCAGCAGGGTAGACAGCAACAGTCCAAAGGCAAGTATCATTATTTTTGGTTCGAGTAGCATCGAGTTCATTTGTCTGGTCTCAGCCGCGAGCAAAGATGAACTTCTTGACATGATAACGCACGGGGCGGAGAAGATTATCAGTTCTTCCGACGAGTGAGTACCCGTTATACACGTCTTGTGGTATCGTTAAGATCTCTGTTACCCAGCATTCTCATCAACGACGATATTGAAGCAATCATAGAGCGCGGTGAAGAGCGTACCGCAGAGCTCAACAGCAAATACGAGGGCCTTAACCTCGAAGACCTCAGCAACTTCAAGAGTGATAGCTATCTACAACAATGGGAAGGCGAAGACTTCCGAGGTGGACGCAAGACACTCAACTTGAACATGCTTTCGTTATCAAAGCGGGAGAGGAAGTTGAATTATTCGGTCGATAGCTATTTTAAGGATACGTTGCGTGCCGGACCGTCAAAGACAGACAAGGCTCCCAAGCTGCCTCGTGCTCCAAAGCAGATACAGATGTGAGTTGATTGTACAGTTATCGTTATAGGCCATCCCGTGTTGATGGTATCGCGATTCGCTTCGCAGTCAGGATTTCCAGTTCTTTGACCCAGCTCTAGCTCAGCTTCAGGAGAGAGAACTGGCCGTGTTCAAAGTACGTCAATCGCCTGTTGCAGGCCGTCGGAGTTGAATAAACGCCGTCTTAGCGTTCGAATGGCATCGCTGCGACTGTCAGGGAGTCTCAAGGACCAGAAGATACTCCGGAGAAGCTCGAGGCAGAGCGGGCTGCTGCTCAAGAGTTTATCGATACAGGTAATTGGATTCGTGATCTGCAGAACATGCTAACATGCACCCTAATTACTTCAGCCGAACCGCTTACTGAAGAAGAGCAAGCATTGAAGGAGCAGTATACGGAGACTGGATTCCACGATTGGAGTCGAAGAGACTTCCAGCAGTTCGTTCGTGCATTAGAGAATTATGGATGGTTCGTTAATTCTCCCCATGCCTTATCGACCAGCCTGACGTTTTTGTTCCCTTGTTTAGGACGGATGACTATGACTTGCTCGCCTCCGAGATCCAGGACAAGGACGCAAAGGCTGTAAAGCGATACTATACCTACTTCAGGAAACATTGGAAAGAGCTCGCCGAATATCCTCGCATTGCCGCCCGCATCGCCGAGGGCGAAGCCAAACGCAACAAGCGATCCAACCTAGAGTACCTCCTCGCGAAAAAAATCGGTTCTGTCAAACACCCAATGCAAGAACTCGAGCTCAATTACCCTACAACCAAGGGGAAGGTCTATTCGGAAGAAGAGGATCGGTACTTGCTTTGTCGATTGAACTATTATGGTATGCGGGCCGAAGACGTGTTTGAGCACATCAAGCGCGATATTTCCGAGTTCCCGGTGTTTCGCTTCGATTGGTTTTTCAAGAGTCGGTCGACGCAGGAATTGCAGCGGAGGTGCAATACGTTGTTAGGAATGATCGAGAAGGAGGCTGAGGCGCTTGCGCAACAAGAGGGGAAATCCAAGGGGAGGGGAAAGGTGGGCGTCCTCTTCTCTTTGCCTTGGAAGATACTGACGTTTCCCGTCGGATTTGTAGAAACGGGGCTTAGAGGACGTGCAAAAGGAAGATGAAATCAAGGAGCCGAGATCATCTATGCCTGCTGCAACTGCGCCGAAAAAGTCGCTTAAGAAAAAGAAGACATAGAATCGGGGACCTGTGGCCGTGGCCGTGGTTGGGCATACCTCAGGGATGTGGTCCGTTGTGCATACATATCTTTTTCCCTCCCACCCTTGTACTATCCCCCCTGCACATATACATACAGGTTATATAAAGTTTGTTGGTTTGTAGATTACTGGACTCATGCAATGGAATTCTACACTTGCATTGATGTGCAG
>JBBPLW010000403.1:0-15821 GCA_038089995.1 Tylopilus balloui
AAAGCCAAGAGTATATTATCTATTTCATACACTTATTGTTTAGGGCAGGACATAGCCATTCTCATATTATATTATACTTAATGTAAAACATGCAAACATGCGGACAGTTTTTTGAGCCACTGTAGAACATGCTATAACCTTCTCTCTGTCATATCACCTCAATGTCTCACTAGAATTCAACATCAATAATACCATTCAACTTAAAAAACCCTATAGATTACAGCTAGGACTGACCAGAAGAAAAAAAAAGAGTTTTCAAAAATTTGAAATTTCATGGTTTTGGGGTTCCATGCTAATGGTCAGTTTCTCACCTTTCTCTACAATAGAATGCTTGATTCTGCATTCCAGGCATGCTGTGAGGACATCAGATCTCTACTGAGATGCAATGGGCTATAATAAGTCTCTCAAAATTCCTCAACTTTGAGTAAACTGCTATGGCTCTTGATTTCTCCATCCAATTGGTTAGATGCATCATTTTATACTTCAATGCCCATGGAACTGTACCAAATCCAGGGGAGAAGATGATTCCAAAAAAATGAAAAGGAAGTCAGCATCTACACAATGTCAATATTGAGATATGACAATATTTTATTTTATTGCTTCTAGTGATGTATGGTTGTTCTACACAACATTATAGTTTTTATTAGACATGATTGCAAAGACACCTGACCTTCACTTGGATGAACTTCAAGAAATGCTTGCTTTGACATGTGGCCATGTAGTTTTACATACTACAATCTGGTACATACCTTGTAGAGTTGGCTTTACCATGAAGAAGGTAAGTCTTTCTTTTTCTCTCAAGTTTTTGCTTTCTTATTTGTCCCAGGTCAGATGTGTTGCTATAGAACGATCAGCCCAGAAATGCTTAGAGTACCTCACAAGGATTGGTCAGTATGACCCATAGCAACTTGTCTTTATGGATGAGAGCTCCAACAATCATTGCATGACATACCATGGTCATGCCTGGTCTATCTGAGGAACCAAAGCACAATGCAAAGCCTTCTTTGTTCATGGTTGATGGTATGTTATTCTTAGATTATTTATTTTATTTGAATGTTGCTGATCATTATCCAGCTTCTCTATTCTCTTTACCCTTTTCCTCAATGGTAGTATTATCCACTTTGAAATTGTCGAGGGTTTGTTTTGTATGAAAACATTCTTGAAGTTTATCTGAGATTTGCTCAATGAAAGGCAACCTTATCCTTTCCCAAATTCAGTCATTGTTATGGACAATTGCTGAATCCACAAGCATACTGAAATACAAGAAATGATTGAATTGAGGTGCATTCTATTCTTTTGATTTGCCATTATCTAAAATATATGAACTGCATATACATCCAAAGGAATGCATTGCAAGTTTCTACTATGCTACTCCCCTGACTTCAATCCAATTGAATTGGCATTTTCCACAATGAAGTACCATCTTTGCCATAATCGTGCTTATACTCACATGGCTATGACAGAGCTTACAGATGATGAGGTATATTCAACACTCCTTAGGGTCTTGTTTGTATACCATCACTCCCCAGGATTTGTTTGGGTGGTACAAGTATTGTGGCTATATGTAGATACCCTATTGTAGTGCTTATCCTGTTGTACAATGAAGCTTTGTTTCACATCACATGTAATGATACTAGACCTTGAGATCAGCTGCATACACTGCTACAATGTAACTGAGTAGTGAGTGCAATTTTAACACACAAAACATACCTTTTGGTTTCCATTCAGCAGAGCCCATGAGAAGGTAAGTATAAGAACATGAACAGCCAACATGCACCATTCTTTCCAAGCTTGAACTTACCACCATGGTCTCGAGCTCAAAGAAGTGCAAAAAGTTGAACAATGTCAATGAGGCTTCTACAGGTATGTAAGATCACTCTTTCACTTAGAAACTAACATGTTTGAATTGTCAAGGTTTGAAGACAAAATAACTTGGTGTATGCACAAAGTGTAAGGTTGTGAAGTCCCATTGTGAGCTTGACAATGGGACTAGTGCCTGCACTAGGTGTGTCAAGATGGGACTCCCCAATGAGTGCACTTGTCAAGAAAGCTCAACTCATTCTGCAATAGGCACCAGCCACATGTCTATCAAACCCCTCACTTTCCCATCTGCTTCTTAGGGAAAATGAGCCACTTCAACTACTCTCACTTCTCAGAAACCCTCATCATGCAAGTGCTCCAGGTCTGATACCAACATCACAAAGGCTGTGACTCAGTCTCAGGCCAGACAGCAACACTGTTCAACTTCACAGGAACCTACACCAGTCACCAAACAGACCTTAGAATTAGGTGGCTCTGCCTTGTATTTCATTGCTAAGGTTGACAACAGTAACATGCCAGCTGATGTTAATTCAGACATACAGAATCCTGAAGTCTTCACTTTCATGGACCCCCAGGAAGATACCAAGGAATTTCTTAGTGTACTGGATGATAGCATCATACTCTTTGATCCTAAAGGCAAGAGTGAAGACTTTGGTGAAGGACTTGATGTCATCTCATCCATGACAAATGTTGACTCAAGCTCTGAGTCATGTGAGACAGATGATGCATTCCTTCAGAGTAGCCTACTGCCACTGCCTCCAGCAGCAAAGAAAAAGAAAGACAAGGCCAAATCTACCAGCAAGAGGAAGGAAAAGACTAGTACCCAAGCATGCACTACACAAAGTACCTATAATCCTTAGACTTGTCATAAGTATCATTTTCAGCTGATTATCATACTTCTTTGCTAATGATTACCAGCTTTTATTATTCAATGTATTGTTTGTAAACCAAATGGCACAAACTCCCCTTTCAAGATCCCATCCCAGATCATTTATGAGAAGTTTCATAACATAGTGGCCAAGAAACTCAAGTGCTATACTGGCTCTCTCAGACTTCAGTATTGGCTGGATTCAAACAATGCAAAGCATGTAGCAACATCCATCCAGTCAGAACAAGAACTTGCACTGTTCATTGCAAGAATGTACCCAATGCTCATATCACAATGTCTTGCAAATGGAGAGCCATCTACTTGTCTACTCAAGAACATCCTAGTATCTTTTGAAGATAGTGGCTCTGATGATGAATTGGCTGATCCCCCCAATGCCCACAACTCAAAATCAGACAGAGGTAATCAAGTGGTAAGCCAATTTTATTCTGATTGCCAACATATATTGACATATTCCTCCATTTCTAGGGTACAAATGCTTCATTAGGATCCAAACAAGCCTCATCATCATCAGGAACTAATGTGGCAGAAGAAGATACAATGTCTCATTAGGAAAATTTCAATCAACTTCAGAAATGATATACTTGCAATGTGTATATGAAGATACCTGATGCACCTGTGTATTACTACCCAGGTCCAAATGAGACCTGTTTGCTATTGGCATATAGTTAGATATTATTCTGGGCTCATGAGATCATATGTCATGCGTCAATCACTTTTATTACTCATTTGCTAAGTGTCTATTTTTAGATAAATGGCATTGGAATGATTGATGACAAGCTACCAATCTTGTATTTTCATATTGTAAGACCACACACCTGAACTCAGCCACTGGATCAGATCATCTGCTTCATCCTTTCAATTCTCCTAGAAGATATCCCTATCTGCCAGTCCCTCCTATCATTGTCAATTCACCATAGGAAGGCTCACTCCACAGGCCAGGTTATCCATCTCAAGCAGAAAATGGATACTTGCATCTGCCTGCTGCTCAGCCTGCCAATGTGCCACAAGTGGTAGTTCATTCTTCAACTGGCACACCTGATTCTAGCCATTCCACATCCCCCGCTTTTTTCACAACTCATGCTGATGCAACATCCCTATTCTCAATTGATGACATACATACCATTGGCCAGAATACCTGGCATTTCCACTTGGCTCAAGTCACTTGACAATCACAAGAGCAGGGCAAAGACAAGATCAACTTCACTCAATTTACTCATATTTTCAAACAAGAAGGTTTTCTTCACCTCTCTCAGCTGTTGGGCAAATTCATGTCACAGAATGAGCTTTAGGAAATGCTCAATGTTCCATGTGGGATCACTTTCCTTATCATGCAGTATGCAAAGCAAGACTTGTGAGAGTTGGCATCAGAAGTGTTGAGAGACACTTCTACTTCTTGATTACAGTACTTGTTATTTGTTTTCTTACCAATATATGTTGTTTTTCCATTCTGCTGATCAAAAATATTCTCCCAGTTGGTATCCTATGTAAAGTAAAGGCATGGAGTGGTGCAGAATGAGGTCTACACAAGAGTCAAGTGAGGCAACATGTTTTCTTTTCCTTCCCACCACCTCCTTCAGTTTGAGCAGAGCTTCATGCATGTCTTTGCTTTCTTTCATCATCATTGTTTATTCCTTTGCTTTATAACTCACAAATAACCCAACTCATTCTTTGAACCATGGCTGATCCCAACAAAGAAATCTGCCCAGACTATGCACTACCAGAATTTTTGTAAATGTGTGACTACTTTTTACTGTGGATGGTAAAATGGACAAGAAGGCAGCAACACTGCTAAAAAATCTCTGGAACCTAAAAAATGCCAAGAACATAGGGAACTAGGAAAGACTTTGTGCCACTGAAGCACAAGCAGCCAGGCAAGTAGTAGAACTTGCAGAGCAAGAGGCTGAACAACGATGAGTGCTCCGAGATGCTGAAGAAGCTGAAGTAAAGAAAGAGGAACAAAAGAAGCACAAAAACAAGTACATACCGATTCCAAACAGATCACTTCCAGACATCGCACTAATCCTCCTGCTCCAACATGTGCTTAACAAACTGCACAAAGGGGATTACATCCCACTCTACCTGTTCACCAATCAAGGCATACCAGAAGTGGAAGAAGAGGGCTCAGGTGATAAAGACTTGCTAACACTCATCCAAACAGACAAAGGCCCCACTTTCCAGACCAGTGCATCTGTCAGGGCAAAAAAGTACAAAGTAAAAGACAAAGCACTATCATGGGAAGAATTTAGCCAAGCCAACTATAGGATGCTCGAAGCCATGTACTAGCAAAAATGGCCTGACAATTGCTTAAAGATGGTCCATGACTTCTGGGTCACCCTTGAGACTCACTTTAGATGCCATAACTCAAGCAAATACCACAGACATGCTCTCCTGGTCTACCAGGGGAGGATTCAAAGAGATTGACACAAAACGTTGGGCATGACAGATGCTTTCTGTTTGCTGCCACTTAATGCAAGTCACCTCAATGATTACCATCAAGAGCTACTTGACAATGTGTATGCATCCAAGATCAGAGCAATATGGGTCAGTATTTCTTCTCCAGCACACATACCAACATTTTTACCTTTTCCATCTTTTTTTTCTATTCTACCTTTACCTCTCACTTGCATTTTTACATCTTCTTCCCTTCACACTATTCCATCCCAATGCTATATGCAGGTTCTTTCTCCACACCCATATGGATCACCATTGGGATGTGGGCATATATACAATAAAACATATCACAACACGCTCACATGACCTTAATGCCCACGTTGATTACCCACCTGACCTCTTTATCGGGCACATGTCCTTCTCCCCTCTTGCAATATGTCACATCTCATGCATTTCAATCAATTGCATCACCAGTTGTATACCCTGCTTTTATACCAAACAGCAGCAGCTAGTGTACTCAACAGACCCAACCATTTGTGAACTCCTAGCCTCTCCAAACACCCTGCATCCTTGCCTGCCAAAGAACACCCAGATGTAGTGTTAAACAAGTGTCTGTGTTCCTTTCACACCAACACACCACAGCCCTCCCAATCCACAGCCTATCAATCCCATGAGACATACCCCCAAACACCCACAATTCTACCAGTCTGTGCCATATGCCTCAGAAGGCACAAACATGCCATGCCAGTCATATACTGTGCAGCCAAACACACTTGAGATGACCAGTTTGAAACCCTCATCGAATGATTCAATAAAGCACTGCACATTAGAGAAACTGGAGCCATCTTATGCAGTTCATGGCAATGCAATAATGGCTGTGCCAAAAAACATGACAATATACATCTCTGCTCAGGATGCAGAGTGCTCACCCACGGCACTAGCAGATGTTCTCATGCTCAGAAAGCAACAGCCCAGAATGCCCTATATAAGGCAGAAGCTTGGGAACAGGTACTACACCAAGTAGGACTACTTGAACATTTTTCATCCATTCCTTCTGGTTTACATAAAGGTTTCATTGTAGGTTACCAAATGCTTGCCCATGTACAAACCCTCCCAAATAGTACCTCACTTCCCATTTATGAGAAGAAGTTCAAAGAAATTATAAATAAGGAATTAACAAAAGAACATTACATAGGCCCTTTCCCATTTACAACAATAGAAGCCACTATAGGTCCATTCCAGTCGTCTCCACTTTCCCTAATACCCAAACCAGGCAAACCAGGAAAATTCCATTTAGTACAAATTTTCTCTTTTCCCATCCAAACATCCACTTGCTTTCCAAACCCATTTGTCAATGATGTCATCGCAACTGGTTTACTCCCATGCATGTGGGGTAAATTCTCCACTATTTTCTTACTAATCGTGTGCCTACCTCCAGGATCACAAGCAGCCACCCAAGATATAGCAGAAGCATATTGTACAATACTGCTACATGAATCTCAATGGCCTGTGGCTGTTGTGCGCATATCTGAAACCTCAGTGTGCATAGACACATGCATAGCATTTGGGGCATCACCCTCATGTGGGGCTTATGGACAGGTGGCTGATGCAGGAGCCAAAATATTGTGAGTAAATGGCATTGGCTCCCTTGACAAGTGAGTCAATGACCACATCTTTTTTTGTATACTACACATACACAGGCATGGATACAATCTAGCTAGATGATATTGAAACATGGACATCCAGGTTTCTGGAATCCAGCACACAGCCTCAAGGATCTGATATGAGGGCATTGCATACCAGGATGGCTCAAGAGAGGAATTCAACAAAGATTGCAGCATCCCCATCAAGGACCTATCTGACAAATCACACAGATTCAAAGAAGACATCTTGTTTACATACAACATCGCAGACATCAACACTGTATGAGATGATCTTGGCATACTGTGGGAGGTATCCAAAGACCAACCATTCACATCATCAACCACCTGTATCAGTTTCATCTGGAACATCACAGACATCAATGCCATATCAGACAATCTTGGCATACCATGGAAGGTATCCAAAGACCAAGTGTTTGCATTGTTGACCACCTATATCAGTTTTATCTGGAACATCACACAACGCACAGTGGCCATCAGCCCAGCCAAATCAGAGAAATACATAGAAGCCATCAATGACTGGCTAGAGAGGAATAAACACACCCTAAAAAATATGCAAGAAATTTATGGAATACTACTACACATGGCCTCTGTTCTACCACAAGGGCACACGTACCTAACAGGCCTAGAGAGCATGTTGGTGACATGTGCCAAAAACCCTTCATATCGCACCGCCCTGACACAGGCCCTGACCAGGACCTAAGCTGGTGGCTAGAAAAGCTAAAAAACAGGGCCATCTTTTGCTCCATCCAATCCTCTCCTCTTTTTCCTTGACCTGCAAGCATTTTCAGATGCCAGTTCTAGCTTTGGAATTGGTATTATCATCAGAAGCCAATGGCAAGCCTGGTATCTCTGACCAGACTGGTCAATACTGCATGGAAAAAAGGACATTGGATGGGCTGAGACCATTGGTTTTGAACTCCTTATCCATGCTGTTGACGTTTACCTTTCTGAGCCCAGATACATCATATTATATGGAGACAACACTGGCATCATTGAAGGATGGTGTGTCAGCAGACATTGCAATAGAGCCATCAACACTATTTTCAAACATATCCACACTTTCCTCGAATCTGCTAAATGCATCCTTAGCATCGCTACCTGTTACATCCCAAGCAAGGACAATCCAGCTGACCAACTCTCCAGAGGCATATATGATGCAAAACACCACCTTCTTTCACCCTTTCAGTTGCCTGAATACCTCAGAGCCTTTCTCACAGATGCCAATGACTCTCTCTCAGCAAGAGAGCTCAGAAAACTTAGAGAGGGACAATACTTCTCGAATGCCTCTAGTACCCTCACACGCCTATGGGTTCAACAGGAGGCAGCTGTGCCAACTCGGGCAGAAAGCCAACTCAAAAATGAACTCATCAATCATGTTCTCCAAAATGACAGGTACTGATGGCCTATGTTTCAATGCCATGTTGACCATAGCCAACAACCCCTCTACTGTCCTGAAACCCTGGCCATATCATTCACACCTTCACCCTCTACCCTTGATTTATTGCCTGCATTATCTTGCCAAAGACAGACTGCAACACCAGGTCCTAGCAAACCCAATAAAATGTCTGGCCAGTGGTGCAATCCCTACAGTAGTATCAGAGCAAGCACTCAACTGAATCCTGGAGGTAATAGGGGTCTCCTGGGCCAACAGCATGAAGGAGCTCTACAGAAATGGTCTATTAATATACCATGTCTACTGCAACCTAAATGGACCCATTTCAAAACATAAGTGTTGCCCAATTTCAGGCATGCTTCTTCTCTCTTTTCTATCCAGCTGTGCAGGAGGTGTTGTAGGCTCAATGCTTGTCAGTTATGCTGCCAGCATAAAAGCATGGCACATACTTTATGGCCAACCATGAAACATTCACCAGGACAAACTTAGACTCACGCTGCAAGGGGCAGCCCATTATGCACCCAATCACTCCAAGTGAGACAAATGTCTGCCTATAACAATCAAAGATCTCAAGGTCATTTGGGCAAATCTGGATCTCAATGACCCAGGCAATGCAGTGATTTATGCATGTATAGCAGTGGGCTTTTACTGTGCCACCAGATTAGGAGAGTTCATAGTGCCTAACCCATGTGAAAATTTCGACCCCGAGAAATACATCACATGACAAAACTTCTCAGCGTTGACAGATCAACATGGTCTTCCCATCTTAAAAATTCCACCTATCAAGCACTAAATGTGAACCAAAAGACAAAGATGTACAATGTGCACTGCAACTAGTTTGCCTCACTGATCCCCAATTTGCACTCGACAACCACTTGTATCTCAACCCAGCTCCACACGACATGCACCTTTTTGCATGGAAGCACCCAAAAACTGGTCTGGGCCCTCTTAATGAGGACCCAAGTTACCAACAAACTAACTGAAATCACAAAATGCAATAATCTAGCAGATCTGAAAGGCCACAGTCTCCAAATCAGAGGTATCCTCTTCTATCTCCTAAAAGAAGTACTATACAACATCATCAAAGTCATCAGTAGATAGGCTGGTGAATCATTCGTTCTCTACTTAAGGTTGCATGCCTTAATTCTTGCACCATACCTACAAGCCAACAAACAAGTCTTTGACAATTTTATGCAAATTGCCATGTCACTAGTATGATAATTGTGAGTAGCATTTGCTCCTAGTGATTGGGTCCCAGCCTCACTGGGTGCATCACCAAGCTCCTAGTCTTAGGGAACACAGCTCATCTGTACCCATTTCAGATTTAGGGCCTAGCCTTAAGTTGGATACCCTTTGGGTTACGCCCAATCATACAAACTCCCACTTTGCACAATCGATAGTTTTCTTTATCACTTCCATCCATGTTCTTATCATTTGAATTCCATGCAGTGATTGGCATGCAATGGCCAAGCAAAGTTGATGAGTGAATTTGAGACCAAATTTCCCATGTGGCAAACCCAGCTAAAAAAGACAGTGAGATCAAAAGTCACAGGTGAGAAAGCCAGAGATGTTGGCCTCTATGATAGGGTCAAAGTCCTCTTCTTGGATGAGGGTATCCTCCTCAGATGAGATTTGATTGACACAATAGTTAATTCATCGAAAGTGTTCAGATCATTGCCTGCAGTTGGTGTAGTGAGGTGGGTAAGAATAGGCATGTATATTCTCTCCCAAGGACAAGCTAAAGTGGGGTGTGAGGCAATGTGACCTCTAAAGTGGGCATGTATATTGGGGATGTCTGGGTTGCCAATAGGTTGGGCACTGGTATACTGGGCAATTGATATGAATATGCCCCAGGCATCTACATGAGTAATATACTTCATAATATCTATGGTTGTCTTGGGACAATGCAAAATTGGATCTGGGAAAGGAAGGAAAATATATGTGTTCAATCCTTTCAATTGCCATGAGTTCTTCATCATCTAGGGGGAAAGAGGAAGCAGAAGGATCCTAGAGAGAATGCCTATGATGGGGTGAGGGGCATTGGTGGATGCAGCAACTTCCTGAAGATACCAGTCTAAGTCTTTAAGGAAAATATTCATCTCTAGCTGATGGAGTGTGATGCCAAGGTGACCAATTATTTTGTGACAGATGTTTAATAAGACATTGATCATAGCAGGGAGTATCCCACTCATAGAGAGAATAGAAATGATAGTGAATAGACAAGAAGTTTGCAAAAAGGCTTGATAATGGGTGTAGAGGGGAGATGTCATATTGAGGTGAGCTCCAATGGGAATGGCAAGCCTGGAATCTCTCATCATTCTAACCATAAGGTCAATGTCTTGTTCTGATAGGATATCATCATGAAAGTGATGAGCAGCAGGGTAGAGTTTCATGGCAACTGGGAGACCAGGTTGGGTAGTGGGTTGTGTAATATAAGATCTTGGTGAAGGGATAGGAATGGCAGGTTATTGCCAACCTACTTCAGCAAACATAGAGGAGGAGATAATGGGGAGAAGGAAATGTAAGAAGACAGATAAGACATTTAAAATTTATCAGTAAGAGCAAGCAGAGGTTTTGTGAGATTTTCTAGTGTTAGGGAACTGAGAAAACGTAAAAGGAAAACAAGACTTATAAGTATTAAGGAGGAAAGTAGAGTAGTGGAGATTAGATTTGGGTTTTCAGGAGTCTTCTTCTGTAGTACAGCCCTTCCAATGTATCAGGAAGGAGGTGCAGCCAGTGTGTGTTTGGTGTTTTAATATCTGCTTCACTTCATATTCTTCTTTGCCTTCTATTAAAGAAGATGGTGACTTTGGGAAGTTCAGCCTGTGTATGCTATTTTCATGATAGGGCAATAATAGAGAAGCATGAAAGACTGGATGGATCTTCCAGGAGATAGAAATTTGAAGTTTATATAATAAGGGAGATAGAACTTGCATGACTTTGAAAAATCCTTCTTGTTTTGAAGTGAACTTCAGATCAAGAGTATGGTATTTCAAGTTTCATGCTTCTAACCACACTTTATCTCCTTTTGAGAATGG
Source organism: Tylopilus balloui (assembly GCA_038089995.1). NCBI lineage: Eukaryota > Fungi > Basidiomycota > Agaricomycetes > Boletales > Boletaceae > Tylopilus > Tylopilus balloui. The sequence continues at coordinate 11,197 of JBBPLW010000403.1, forward strand.
AGTGAACTTTCCTTTAGTTCTTGCTGCCATGGTTTGTCTAGTGAGCTCATGGGCAGTGAGAGCTTCTTGTCAAGCAGTGGTAAGATCTTTGAGTCTAGTATCTATGGCTGGGAGAGGGGAAGAGGGAAGGACAGTGGGTAAAGGAATGGGTTCATAACCCATCATCAAGTAAAATGGGGATGTTCTAGTCATGGAATGTGGGTGATGATTATATATGAATTTGGCATGAGGAATGGAATCTGTCCATGAGGTTGGGTTATTTTCACAATAGATTCAGAGATATGTTTCAATTTTCTAATTTACTCATTTGATTTCTTCATCTGATTGTGGGTGATATGTAGTGCTAAGAAATAGATCATAGTTTAATAGCTGGCCTAATTCTTTTGTGAACCAAGCAGCAAATTAGAATCCATGATCAGAAATGATTTTATCATAAAGTCCAAACCAGTAGTAGACCTTGAGAAAAAAGAAGGCAATTCCTTTGGCCATAATGGTTTTCTTAGTGAGGCATAGGATTATTCCCTTTGTAAGTCCATAGTCTACCACAATCAAAAGAGAGTCATAGCCATTAGAGAAAGGTAAATCAGTGACTAGATCACATGAAATCTGTTGGAAAGGGTGTGTGGCATGTGAAGGAATTGGATTTAAAGGGAGAGTGGAGGAATTTGTATTGGCCTTCATTTGTTGACAAACAGTGCATCCTTCCACATATTTGTGGATGAATTGAGTGAGACCAGGCCACCAGTATTTCATGGCAATGAGTTAACAAGTTTTTAAGTAACCAGGATGTTCTTTCTGAGAGTGCCAGTAGAAGGAATGTAGATGCATCCCTGGTAAGTTAAAATGCCATCAGAGACCTGCCAATCAGAGAGATGAGAACAAAATGATGTGGGAATAGATCTATCTAGAGACTGAAGGATGTTAAGGAATGTGTTATCCTTGGTAGATTCTTTGAATTATCATGGAGGATGGTGTTAATTACTTGTATGAAAAGAGTGGGAGGAAGCAAGATGATGTTTTTGTTGTTGCAGTCTTTAGAAGAAGAATAAAATGATCTGCCCATCAAGAGAGGGCATTAGGGTTTGTGAGGGACTTGCTAGGTACATGGATCATTTTCAGGTCATAATCTGCTTGTTACGATTGACTATCTTTTTCCTTGTCTTTTCCTTATTACACTTCTCACTTGGAGACGTATATGGACCGGAGCTCGTCGCTCTTACCCTACATGATGGTTACTCATCGTAGGTCCGTTCTCTTATCGTTTACTTTTCCTTGACCCCTAGGTTGTTCACTTTCTGCTATTCCCTTCCAACCAACCAGGGTTTATCATTTCTTCTCTTTGTGGACTTTCACCTCCATTAGATAATTCTCTTGCATTATCTACATGTCCCCAATCCCCACAGATTAGCTAAGTTTGTTCTTCGTCCTTCCATGACGTTCGATCATCCGTACTCGTATAAATACCAGTAGACGAACTCATGTAAACTTCGATCTTGTTCTTCTGAATTCTACCTCGTTTCTTGGTCAACTCGATCCCCTTGTGAGCCGTCCACCTCAAGGACTCAGTCCCTTCGTGTGGGAACCCATCGTCATATTCTCATCAGTACCTATTCGCCTGAGGACGTTGCGTCTCTTCGTGAGCACCTCCCTCAGTTGAAGAGTAACATTCCTAGTCCGTCATATAGAGGTCTAACATTGCTAGATCTAGAAGCCAATAGGCTTGTTGCTGATTAAGGTCATGCGGTTGTCTAAAGTATGTGAGATTTTTGTGGTCAGTAAAGTCCTAAATTGGGAAGGGGAATCTGACTAGGTACTATTACCAAGCCTTCAAGGCTCAGATGACTGCTAGTAATTCTCTATCATAGATTTTGTAATTTCTCTCAGCAGGAATTAGGGATTGCAAGAGATAGAAACATGGGTGCCAATTTCCATTGGCATCAGTTTGAAGAAGGATACCTCCTGTTCCTACAAGAGAGATATCAATAGCAATGGTGAAAGGTTTGGATAGATCAGGGAGGTGAAGGACTGGTTCAGCCATAAAGGCCTTTTTGAGTTTGAGGAATGCCTTGTCATAGGCTAGGGTCCGGTTCCAGGGTTCATTTTTCTTTGTCAGATCAATAAGAGGTCAAGCAATGTGAGAAAAATGTGAGAGAAATCAATGGTAGAAGTTTGTGAAGCCAAGCAATGATCATACTTCATTGATGTTAGAAGGTACTGGCCATGATGAGATTCCTTGAAGCTTGACAGGGTCCATAGCAACTTCTTCTTCCTTGATGATCATTCTCAAATAATCAACCTCTTTAGTGGCAAAAGAGCATTTTTCTAAATGAAGGTAAAGATCTAGCTCTACCATTCTTTCCAAAACTAATTGGGTCCTTTTGGTATGCATTTCTTTATCAGCCAAGTGGATGAGAAGATTGTCCATGTAAATAATTAGCTATCCTTTGGCTATCATGTCCTTGAATGCATCATTTATAAACCTTTGAAAAGTAGGAGGAGAATTAATGAGCTTGAAGAACATTACCATCAGCTTAAAGAGCCCTTTGTATATAATAAAGGCAGCCTTTCATTGGCTGCCATCCTTGATTCATATATTGTTATATCTCCATCATATGTTAAATTTAGTGAACACTTTGGACCCTTTTAGCTGATTGATGAGGTCAGAGGTTAATGGAAGGGGGTATGCATCTTAAATAGTGTGTTCATTTAGATACCTATAGTCTTGACATGGGTGGAGTTTTCCATCCTTCTTTTTGACAAAGAAAAATGGTGAAGCTTGGAAAGATTTTGAAGGTCTAATCTTTCCAGATTTATATTCCTTTACAAAGACTTCTGCAGCTTCACGTTTATCAGGGAAAAGAGGATAGAGTTTATCTATTTTAGGCATGAAGAAGTCCTTGAGATTTATTTCATGGTCATATGGTTAGCTAGGAGGGAGGATATCAGATCCTGGTTCTTCAAAGATCTTAGTGAATTTGAGATATTCAGGGGAATTTCTTTCTTGGGTTTGAGTTTCTCAGCTTCTATTGCTAGCTTGGTTACTTCAGTAAGTTTGGCAACAACCATGTTCAGAACATAGCAGTTACCACAGTGGATAATTCTTTGGATTATATTTACCTGCACTTCATGAGCACAAAATTCATTCATAGTTTTAACATCGAGGTATTCAAATAGTTTTTTATCATGTTCAGGATTAACATGGTATAGGCAGGAAAGATCAGGGTTATAGACCTATTGAATGTATTGAGTATTTTCATTGATCAAATGAGCATGGATAGAGTACAGAAAAGGAGATTTGTCCAAGGAGCAAGCAATGGATAAGGTCTTTGAGACCCAATCAATGGTGAGATTGGCCTTCTGGAGTCAGGGATATCCTAGGATTACATTTTTGGAACCACAGTTCATGACATGGAATTTGATTTCCATGAGGACTCCTTGGACATCAAAAAAGAGGGTGGTAGTAAAGTGAATGGTTTCTCCTTTGTTAAGGAATTGATCTACATTTCAGACAAGGATGGGGTGATTAAGTTTGGTGGTAGGGAGGGCATTCTTGCATACAAATCCCTAGTCTATATAACAGATCTCACCTCCAGAGTCAACTAGGGTGCGAGTTTTGATGGTTTTCAACAAATGCATTAATACAACCAGTTTGATGGAAAGAATGATTGTTTGTTTTGCAGATCATACTAGTACATTGTAAGCAGCAGGAGAAGATTGTGTTGTCAATCCCTCCTGGTTTAAAAACCCAAAAAGGCTACTCTAGCTATAGTGGTAGGTTCTTTGTCCTCCATGTCTATCAAAGAAGGTACATGGTCAGTCTTGCATACCTTGGGTATGGGATTTTGTGTCTGAGTAGGGAAATTATAACAATTTTGAGATCCATGTCCTTTTCTTCAGCAGTGGAAACAAAGGCCTTCTTTTCAGTATCTTGCTCTTTCTTCATCCATAAAAGGGGTGACTTTGACCACATCCACATCCATTGCATTTGGGTCTTTCAAGGGGTGAGTGGAAGGGGAAGATATCCAAGATCTGGTAGAGTTTGGGTGAACATGTCTTTTAGCAATAAATAGCATTAGCATGCTCCCACTAACTTTGAAATTGAGTGGCATGTAAATACCATTTTTCAATGGAAGTGAGGACTTTATCAAGGGCATAAATTCTTCTCATGAGAGAGGAAGGAATTCCTAAAGCAAAATACTGTATAAGGACAGAGTCGTCCTGTACTTAGGCAAAGAAATTGTTATTTCTAAAGCAAGCAATATACTTGTTACGAAACCTATTTTCTCCACATTTTTCCGCATTTTTCCAAGTGCTCATTCGCTCTACAAACTCACTCGCACCATGGAACCTCAAGCAGTAACGCAAGTAACGCTTACGTAACGTCACAGTCACGTTCCTTATTAGGATGCAGTGCCTCTTCGTGAGTGCCTCCCTAATTAGGACACGCATCTCAAGATCTGCCACATCATGACGTGTCATGCCTCATGGTACGCCACAACCTCAAGGCTATGCTTCCATTCTGCCACACGCCTCATGCATCACATGCTTCTCTTCCATTCCATGGCTATGCAAGGCTATGCATCATGACTCACAACCCTAGACCCTTATCTAGGCTATGCTCGCAT
>JBBPLW010000404.1:0-15813 GCA_038089995.1 Tylopilus balloui
AAACTGCAAAATGATAGACAGATGGCCATCGTGCTACTTAGTTGCAGGTCGGCCCAGAAACGTGGAGAACCGCGAAACAGATAAGGTGTTGCACGTTTAATCTGCTCCTTCTCATGCGTGGACAGATATGAAATGATCACTCTAGGTTGATATTGCTCTCCTTTTCACAGGCGACAACGTGGATCCGGGCGCATACAGGATGTGACTTTTTTGTACTACTCTGATTTCACATCCCATTTCTTGTTCTTACGGGTCGGTTTGCCAGAACTGGAACAACTGCGTCGACAGAAACACAGGGGGATCAGAGGTATTTATGTCTTTGAGCGCAATCTGCATGCACGGCATCAGGAACTATCTTACGAAGGGAAGAGAGCACTAATTACCGGAGCTCCGTCAGAGACGACCGTCCATCCCAAGAATTGATCACCAGCGAACTCGATACTAAGGGAGCTTTGGCTCAACCAGACACACGCTCAGAATTGCCCATGCACCACTCACGTGTACGCGTCCGCATCTGGATGGTAGACGGGATTCCAATACGCATTTTGGATTGGGTCGACGGTAGCGACGATCCTGTCGTTGACAATCCCACTGAAGGGAAAGTCACCCACACCAAATTGATACGCGTTTTCGCCTACTTTCTGGATGTTCCACTTCAGCCAATGAGGTGAGCGTGTTATTCTGGATAGAGATGAAAAACTACCTTACTTTTGCAACAGGCCCATTGAGGACAATGTTCTGAAAGGGTGGCTCATAGTAGGTACTAACAAGTGGATAGCCATCAACCAGAGAGACGATGTTGAAAATACCGAGATCAGTGAGGTTGGAAGCCATCGGAATGTATCAACAGCGTAAGAGGCTTGGGGTCCCAACGACTTTGTGAGTCGCTCTTTTATACCCGTCGAAAATTTTGCTCGGCAGATTTCATAAACCCAAGGTGAGCGTGGTCTTGATGACTGCTTGAATGATTGTTTGTGATATTTCCTCGTTGACATGGAGTATTTACGTTACTATAAGTTTTTTTCAGGAATTGTCATATATCCTTGTCGGGAACATGAATTGGGATGTGACTTGCCTCCATGAGCTGCTTATTGGTGTAACCGCCGTGCTTTGGTCACTCATGGCAAATTGTAATGTTTTGTTTTTCGACGACGCTTTAGCACGGCCAGTGAGCTCTGATTGGTTACTAGCATCAAGGAAATCACCTGATTCGCCACATGTACCAGCAAGTCGAACACATCCTGGCTTCACGGCAGATCTATGAGGCCCCACTTTGATCCGTCAACCGGAGCGTGGAAGGCTTAGACATGTTCCCGGATACCACATATGGTACATCTCGATCAAGTTAGTCCGAAAAAGCATCGTCAAAAAAGCATCGCTCGACCGAATAGTGGCGTTCAGGTATGAAGCTGCACATCCGAGTCCCACATGGAGCGTAGCACGTAATCGACGGTGCTTGCTGGGCCATCACTAATGTTTCATAAATATCACGCAGACAGTGCGGCCATCCTTGATTTGCTGCGAAGTTGGTTCAGCCTGAGGCGGCCGAATCAATCCCAAGACTTCGAATACGCAAAGGTTCCTCCGGATGGGCAAAAGAAATCCTGGGGTCACGTAAAACGTAGCTGGGATCTACGTAGATGCTTGGATACTCGACTAATGGGGCAGAGGTGCGTCATCCCCATGTTCGTAAACCGTCCGGAAGTCTTGAAACTTCACTGCCAGGCATGCAGGCCATCACGTCACTTCTCGGTAGACCGATTCGGATGGGTCTTTGTGCTGGATGCTCACGTATGTCATCTCACTCGCCCCGCAGATAGTTCCGACAAACGAAAATGTAAACGGCACATAACCATTTATTTCCCAAAAAAATATATAGGTGGGTCGTTCTTGCCGAACGAAAGCGACGTCCGGTTTAAAGTTCTAAGCGCACCGCTCGCTCTGCCCTGACAAGTACTCGTACCGAACGTCGACCCCAATCAGCACGCGTTCATCACGGTAGTCCATCGATCATGATCTCCAATTCTCAATCCGGCTGTGGACCCAAGTACACTATGTGCACACATACAAAAGGTTCTTTGAGAACTGCCATGTCTCATTGCTCATTATCGCGGCAAAAGAAAAGCGTATGAACTCGGCTATTTCATCACGCCTCGCGACGTGTAGTGTTATTGTGCATGCACGGCTGTCATCTCGGGGGTGCTTTGGTTTACGGATTTGAACAACGCTTGATGATTCGACCCTGGTTCCAACGCGTCGGGTTATCACAACGAAAAGTGTCATCCTACATATGCTGGCAAGTACAACATGCGGTCATGCTGTGGTCGTGGCAAGAGAAGGTCGGCCAAGGTTTCTCTGGCCGCCAGGTCGATCTCGGACTGTCACCCGTGCACCCGGGTTATGCACCGGTCAACCAGCCAGCGAGTACCCGACGTCTCCCCGCACGTCGTCCTGCATCGCGATCAGCGCATCGAGCATCCTCCGCCCGTGCTCATCGAGCGTCGCGCGGAACGGCGCCTCCCGCATCCACGCGAGCCCGTGCTGGAGGACGTTCCGCGCCCGCGCCTGCGCCGACCCGCTGCGGGTGTCCCCCATGCAGGCGTGTAGCGTCGCGCGCTGCCGGTGGGCGTCGTACGTCGCGCAGTGCAGCACATTGGAGTTGTAGAATACCGTTTCGCCGGCTGTCGGAGGGGGGTACGAAGACGTGAGCGGACGAGAGGGGGAGGGGAGGGGGCTACTTGCGTTGGAGAACGAGTCGCATCGCGCCGGGCATGGCGAGGGGGTCTCGTGGTGGATCCATCGTTGTCGAGCGTGCGCGTTGCTCCTCCGTCCGCGGGACCTTGTGGGATCCCGGGACGAGGTAGAGACAGGCGTCTTCATAGAGTGCACTGTGGTAGGAGATAGGCGGCTTGTGTTCAACAATCCTTTGGAAACTCACGTGTTCCATTGCACCTGGACCGATCAGCGACTCTCTCGAGCAGCGGGGCAGAGAGATATTATACATACCCCGTGTGACCACGCCGCGAGGGCCTGGCGTTCCTCCTCGGCCGTCGCGTCCTCGCGCACATCATCTCGATGCCATCGCAGCGCAAAATCGCGGTTCAGCGGGTTGATCAACAGATTGAACAGCTCTGCAAACTCGCCGTTCAATAAAAAACGGTCCGTTCGCTATGGACGCACCCATTTGCAGCGCCCCCGCGTCGCACCCCAGCAGCGCGGCGGCGGCGGCCCGCACGCCCCCGGACGTGTACCACCGCGCGAACACGGGCTCCCCAAGCGCGGGATGCATCAGGTGCTGTACGCCCCAGGCGTCCCCGTCCCCGGTGCCGTCGTCACCGAACGGGGGGAACTGCTTTCCGACCGTGCGGCGGTGCGGCCAGGCGCCCGCGCGGGCTTTGGCGACGACGCGCTCGCACGCAGCGCGTAGCGCGGGGAAGAGGTCTGCTGGGATAAGGTCCGGGACCAGGACGTATCCCTGGACGTCGTAGATTGCTTTAAGCGGGGACCTGGAAAGAGAACTCATCGTTGTCGATGGAGGAACGGAGCAAGGGCTCTTCTTGGAGACTACCGAGCACCCGGCGCACGGACGCAGTAGATTACATCGAGTATCTGATTAAGACGATGTCGTCGATGGTGTATACTCTTCATCACGAGGACGTCCCCGATGACCCTTTGGAATTGAAGCGCGCCAACACCTGCTTCGCCACTCGCTGCCACCCCTCCTCCGTTGTCCCATACGTCGTCGGAAGGTCAAAGCGCTCCCTGCCGATCACGATCCACACTTGGAACCGGCCCTGACTCTGCGTCTCATGAAACGACGGAGTGCCGCAGCCATGTCGTGCACAATAATCTGACCAAGGAACATGTCAGAGGAGGCCGATATGGAGCAGGCAAGATTTCACTTACCTATCAAGTTATTTACGTGGGAAACGGGGGACGCGGTCGTGGTACCTGGTCCGTCTCGAGAGACCGTCGGGGACGTGTTTGCGGGAGACGTCTCCTTTGCCTTGCCCTTGTCAGTGCTCCTCTTTGCGACACTCCCTACGCCGGCACTGTCCCTCCCGTTCTTGTCCATGACCTGACCTATCTCTGTGAGGACATGCAGTGAATTTCCAAACGCCAATGTGATGCCCATACCTCGCTCGTTCACTAGCACTTCGTCTTCCTCATTTCGACTCGAACCCACAGAGAATTCCGATTCCGCACAAGACACCACTTCTCCAGGTTCCAGTTCCGCATCCTCAGCCGGCCGAGGCAAGGTGGACGAAGACATTGCCTGTCCCGCAGCGCTCTCAGGGAGTGGGGCATCGACAATGCGGGAAGGATGTGACCCACCGCCGTACGTGGCTGGTTGGACGCCATATCCACGACCGCCCAGTCTACCACCACCACTCACAAATCTCGGATCCAGCACCGCAGGATACGGCACATACATCTGCGCATTATAAGGTACCCCGTGGCCATACGCCACAGGACGAGCTGCACCAGATCCACTTCCACCCCCAACGCCCGACTGAGATGGGTCGCACAAGCCATCCGTGGGGAGACTCTGTGGTAGATCCATGTCACCGGGGCCGGAAATGCCATGAGTCTGGTCGCTGCTCGGGTGGATGGAGAGATACTGCCCCGACGGAGTTGATTGACTGTGATACGTGCCCTCTACCCGCCGTTTTCCCTTCTTCTTCTTCTTCTTCTTTGCAGGTTGGCTCTGCTCTCCATCCTCTACAGATCCAGGTTGCTTTCGCTTTCTGGACGTTTCCGGGTTGTGGGAGTGCAAGGAATAGGGGCTTGTGTAACCGTCTGGCACGGTTCCTCCCCGAAAACGGACGAATTCGACGACGCCTTGCTCAGCGGCAGAACAGATGACGGCTACTTTGGCATCTGCTTTGCTACGGTAGTCGCTCGAGGTGGTATACCGTCGCACCTGGTCTGGTGTAGGGAACGTCGACAGACTGACAGTCAAGGTTGCACCGAACGCTGCGTGGTGACCGTCAGGGAATGTCTGCATAATGTAAACAAGCGAAGAATGCCAACCGTCTCTTTCCTTGTGGTACTCGAAATGTGGATGAAGGTCGGTGTCGATCTTGCTGAGCGCCGAGGTCAGGGCAGGATATACCAGACTGCCCGAAAACGAACGCATCGTGGGTGTGACTCTGTTGTCGATGGCAGATGTGATGGAACGGACGTAGTCGCCGACGCCCTCGGACATGGCTTGCAAGCAAACGGCAGCCTTGGCGTCGGACCGCTTGGTGAATCTGGCGTCGACGAGGGAGACTTTGTGCTGTCCTGGGCGATCAAGTTTGAGGATACAGCCGTGCACTGTGAGAGAACTGAGTAACAGGGCGAAAAGCAGGGTCGAGACACTGACAACCGGGTGGGCCATCAGAGGTGAAGAAGAATGACAAGATGAGCTTTCCTCCTCTAGCGTTCTGTACCATGCTGTTCATCCATGCGAGGGGGTTGATCTCTGAGGCATCGTTGGTGTCGAAGGATTCTGGAAATGGTCTCGGAAGCGAGTCGTAGAATGCTTGTAGCGTCCACGGTGTCACGGCATTTACCGGATGCGAGCGTGACGCGGATGGGGTTGAAGGGATAGGTGACGAAGGACGGGTTTGGCCATTTCCGTGCTTGATAAAGTCCAAGACGCCTTGCAAAACAGCGACCTTGGCACACGCCCTTTTTGCATCCAAGTGAGCGTCGAATGTGGAGTCTGAAAGGTAGATGCGAGAGACGTGCGATGAGAGCTGAATGCGAAGGGCACAGCCCTGTTCTGTATTGGGTCAATGTATGAGCTGACGAGCGGGGATTGGGTACACACTCTGCGATGATTTGGGGTCAAGAAATTGGACCCATTTAGGGGTTATGCGACTAGCATGCCACTCGCGACAGCACGTTTCAATGTCGTCCACGAACGATTCTGGTGGTGTGGTGGACTGGGCAGACATGGCGTCGGAAAGGGCGGCGGTGTCTGCACTGGACGGCTCTACGGATGCGGGTGCCTGGTCGGGACCGTCGGGGACGTGTGCCGTCTGGCGGTCTCCGGTGGCCATGAAATCGAGTGCGCCCAGGTCGATGGCGATCTTGGCCGCCTCCAGCTTTGCGTCGGTCTTTTTTGCAAAGACGGGCTGTGTGGCGTATGAACGCCGAACGCCGTCTGGATTGGTGATGGTGAGGATGCACTGCTTGCCTGTGACGGAACGTCAGGGAGCGTTGCGGATGGCAAGGCAAGGCTCACCCGATGACCGCTCGATGAACTCGAACGTCAAGGGGTCGGTGTTTCGGGGTCGGCAGGCCTGGTGCAGTCGTGCGACCGCATTGCCGTCGACGGGCGAGCTGGTGAGCTGGTGCGGGGCGGTGGTGCGGCCGTCGATGTAGTCGCCGAGCGGGATGGCACCAATGTCGGCCAGATTTTTGGTGATGAGGTCTTGCATGAGCTGTTAAAGTCACGTGGCTTCCCTTTGGCGCTGCTGTTTCGAAAAGACGACGGTATTCCGTCCAGTCATGAGCTCGCCTGCGCCGTACAACCCCGTCGCTGGCGACGTCCGCCTGTCCAACAGAACGCCCAGTCCGACGCCCAGCGAGATAGAGGCTCTCAACCAAAAGGGTCTCTTCAACTACCGCGCCATCTTTAGAAGGGACAAGTTGTTGTCCAAACAATACCTTGGTCCGCACCCTGTCCTTTCCCCGTCCACCCGCTCACCCTATTGCAGTCTATTATGCTGTCGGACTCGTCGTTATCGCCATTGGCGCCCTCTTCATCTTTTATCATTCCCAAATTGTGCACGCCGTACAGCCCGCCGCCAATTGGATGCATCGGTATGCTTCCATCGTCCCCCCCTTTCTGACCATCTCATGCCCTCGTTAGCGTTCCTTTTGGTTGGCTCATGCCAATCGCCATCTTCTTCATAATCTCTTTCCCCCCCGTCCGTTTTCACATCACACTCCGTTCTCCGTTCGAGCTCATCCACTCTTGTAGCTTTTTGGTCACGAAATCGTCGCCATCGTCTGTGGTCTCGTCTGGGGTCTTTGGGCTGGCTTCGGTATCACCGCGGCTGGCACCCTCCTCGGTGAGATCGGTAACTTCTAGTGCGTACTCTCTTGCCCTCCTCCACATCTCCTCATCCCTCCATAGTGCATTCAGATATCTCTTTCACGCACGTGCAGAAAAAGAGGAGAAGAAGAGCATTCAATATGCCTCTCTCGCGAAGGTTGTACGAGAGGGTGGTTTCAAGGTCGCCGTCATTGTCCGTTATAGCGCCGTCCCGGGCCACTGTGAGTCCTTGTCCTACTGAATTCACTCGCTTTCATTGACCCCCTGAAAGTCACGACCGCCATTTTTGCCGTCTGTGGAATGAACATAATCGTCTTCATCATCGCCGCACTCTTGTCCATGCCCAAACAATTCATCACCGTCTACCTCGGCACTTTGTTGGAGAACTCGTCAAACGGCACGTTTCCTGTTCGCTTCTCAACCTCATATTGATCCCAAAGCAGGTACTACCACAACTCACAGCAAAATTGTTAGTTACGCGGTTGGTGCCGTCACCCTGATCGTGACTGTGGCGGCGATGTGGTACATTCGAAAAGAGGTAAATAGAGTCAAACCCGAAGTCGTCTATGCCCGCCGAAAAGCTCGGTCAGTCACATTCTTCTCTTGTGGAGTGTTGTTTGATCTCCCACACCATAGCCAAGTCAAGTCGAACGGAGATGGACTATATCAAAACAGCGGTTTGGCCGGATCAACCGACGATTCCGTATTCAACCCCAATGCATCGGACGTAAACATTACTAGCCCCCTTGCGCGCTCGGATGTACCTTATGAATCACCTCACCAGCAATGGGACAGACAAGGCCGTGCAGTGGACTCTGCAGCAGATCCCCGCTTCTTTGCTCCACAACCCCGCCGAGCCAACGCCTCGTTTGACGCGGCTTTCGTTGTACCCGCTACTGGGAGTGCCGCAGGCACCGGCCGACCACGACAGGAAACTACGGATACTGCAGAGTGGGAACTCCAGGCGAACGCCGCGGATGGACAAGCATACCCCCTGCATACCATCCCCGAACGTCGCTTGCCCGCGGAGTCGTTGCGGAACCCTTTTGATGATCCAGCCTCGGAGACGGTCTTGCCGCGTGAGCTGCCACTACCACACCCATCCACCGGGGAATACGCTTTCAGCGCCCCTCAACACAGTTTCGAGGGTAGATCGGGCAACCCGCCACCGAGGGCACTCTCTCCTCCACCTCCTCCAAGTTATCGATCATGAGGTGGTTTGTTTTTTCTTGTCTTGCCAACCTAGTCTGTGATTTATGTTCTGAAGTAGTTTCATCCTTAGTTCGCACACTCCTTTTCTTGCCGCCCATATGCCATATATTTGTGGATACCGCCTTCGGAGCATATGCCAGCCTTGTACTACACTTCCGTTGGCCTGCCCGCCTAAATATCAGTATTATTCCGCGGGACATTTGCTCCGTACATGTTTACTGACATACATGCCCCTGCCATGTGTCCTCAACATCTGAGTGAAGAACTTGTTATAGGTGTGATGATATCATGTCCTCGCTTACGACGGCCGTACTTGACCGTACCCCACTCACATGGAGCAGATAATCAGGCTATGCTCGCCAACACGAGGTCCTTCCAATGACTTAAATGTACCCCACGCCTCGTGCGGCCTTCCCACCTACCATAACGCCCCACTGGGACCTACGACTGCCTGGTCCTGGGGAAAGTCATCGTGCGATCTTCTTTTTTCTTGCCTTCTGTCGAGACAATCGACTGGTTTCGAGTGACGAGGCCTAGGTTTCAAGCACAGCGTACTAGGTGTAGGACCGACCGACCGGTCAGTGCAAAACTTGCTGTGCAACGTCGCAGTGCTCGCCTAATCCTCCAACAGGCGACGCAGCAATCTCAAACACAACCCTCTCGGGCTATGTGGAACCCCATGACCGACACGTCCGGGGTCGAACCCTACATCCCTCAATTCTTGTGGCGCTTCTGGCTCTCCGACGCGTACGCCCGAGTCCCCCCCCCCCACCATCGGGCTCACGCGCACTCGGTTTTTTTCTTTTCCAGAGACCCACACAGACACACGCTCGACGACCATCGCGTGCACATCTACGACGTGTTCAACAACGCCCTCTCCGAGACGCGGCGCATTCCCGAGCAGACCCAGACCGTCTTCCACGATTTTGTCGCCGACGCGCGCGACGACGAGGGGTGTCACGCCGCCCTCCGGACCGCCGAGCAGGCCTTTGTGCGCCTCGAGACGGAGGTCGAGCGGATCCTCGCCGCGGTCGCCCTCCAGATCCGTGGCACGCGTGCGCGCGCAGACGATCCGGGGTCGCAGTCGGGTTCCGGACCGGACCCGTCCTCGGGCTCGGACGCCAGCGCAGAGGCGAGCGCTGCGGAACGGTGCGCACGCGCCGTGCGGCGATTCGAGGTGTCCATGGCGAAACGCGAGCGGGAGGCGCTGCTCCGGTACTTTGTGTTCCTCCGGTACCGTAACAGCGATGCCTACAAGGAGACCGTCGGCCGGTTGACCCGCCGCATCGACGTCGGGGAGACGGTCGTCCAGGCGCGGCACGCATGGCACCGGGTCCGGCGGTGCGCCGTCCTGGGTAGCTTTCACGCGTTTCTCCATCGAGTCGGCGGTGCGACGGAGACGAGGCGGCATCGACTGTTTGAGGGGTTCGACTGCTGGCGGTTTTTGGATGCAGAGGTGTGTTTTGGCGTGGCTTCGGAGGAGCAGCAGTTCGTACTTCCCGACACGTGCTTTACCTCGCTGGACGAGGGCTTTGGTGGTGATCCGTGGGCGTGATTCGCTGCTTTCCCTCTGAACCACACGCGTTGATGCCTTCCTTTTCCTCCTAGGACGTCGTCCCATTTGCTATTCCCAGTGATGCCAACCCTGGCACTGTACGTTCTGGGCGCCGAGGACCAAGATTACGATATGGGTTTTCCCGTGAAGAATGTGCCGACCGAGTCTGTCTGGCGCGCGAGCAGACCAGAGCAAGACGGCGCCGTCTGGGTCGACGTCGGCATCGAATCCCGGTCCGACGTCCACCTGCGCAACGCCTCCCTCCTCCAACGCAACCCCGTCCATCTCTATTTTTCCTCGCTCACCTCGCTCGTCCAGGCGCTCGCCAATTACGACGAGTGCCGGTGGATCCCAGAGCACGTCGATTACTCACGGCTGAAGCAGCGCGCGCGACACAAGGCGACGCTGGAAATGGTCACCAAGACGCTGCTCGTCAAGGGGAACATGCTGGTGGTCGACCTCACGGACGAGGTGTGCAAGGTCGGACAGCATCCGGTCTGTCATGGCGGTTTCTCGGACGTGTGGAAGGGAATTTGGACGGACGCGGTGGGGCAGTCTAGAACGGTGCGTGTCGTTGGATCCTGTGCGATCACGATGACGTGCTGAACGTGTGATACTTGTGCGGAGGCAGGTCGCGCTCAAGTTTCTTCGTCAGTACCAGAGCGTGGTAGACGACGTACGCGAGAAGCTTTTGAGGGTGCGTCTCGTTCGACCGTGCGTCACGTTTTTGTTCTTGATGGATGCTTTAGCGTTTGAAAGCAGAGATCTCTGCTTGGTATCGCCTGCAGCATCCCAATATTTGCCCTTTGTACGGCGTCATTCAGTCCGTCCAATCTATTGCGATGGTGTCTCCATGGTGCAATAATGGCACGATCATGCAGTACATTCAACGGGAAGACGACCGCGTTGATCGATTAGCATTGGTACGTGAGACGACGACGACGAAGTAACGCATTTACGGACAGCATCTCGTAGCTGAGGCAAATCGCGTCCGGCGTGAGCTACCTCCACAATATGAAACCCGTCGTCGTCCACGGGGACCTCAAAGGCGTTCGTTCCTCCCGGTCTAGTCTTTCCACAAGCGGTGGCGCTGACTATGGCTCTCTCTCTTTCTCTCCCAGACCAATATCCTCGTCAGCGACGAGGGACACCCACTGATTTCCGATTTCGGGCTATCGACGGTCGTCGAGGAGCTCTCGTTCGCCGACGCGAGCTTGCGTGCAGCGCAGCTGTGCACGTCCTTGCTCGCGGGGTCTACGCGCTGGATGGCGCCCGAGCTGATCCTCTCCCACGTCGAGGACGACGGGGCGCCATGTCCCGTCACGCGCGAGAGCGACGTGTTCTCGTTTGCGTGCGTCTGTCTCGAGGTGCGTCGTCGTCCGTCCATGCGGCCTCGCCGCCCCTCCCCTTGGCCCTCCTTCGTGGCGTTCTAAAAACGTGTCCTATCCGACCACACACGCGCACACAGGTAGCCACCAACGACCTGCCGTACGCACACCGCCGCAACGACCGTGCGGTGACGCTCGACATTTTGCGCGGCGTCCGGCCGTGCCGCGGGGCGCCGCCGATCCCGGACATGCGTTTCGCGACGGTGCTGGAGGAGGAAGGGTTCTGGGGCGTCTTGGACCGGTGCTGGAGTGCGATACCGCCGCTGCGGCCGACGATGACCGAGGTGGAGTCGATGTTGGGTGCGATCGTGGTGGGGTGACGCGCTCTTTGTTTGTTTAAAGTATGTTGAACGACGTCCTTTTTTTTCTTCATGATGCGTCGGTCAAGGAGGCGTGTCGTCCCCCCCCCCGCGATGCAACTTGAAGGGTACCATCGATGTTGTACGCTACCGTTGTGGCAGTGCAGGCACTCTGCATCACTCCAAATCGACGCGAGTACGTTGTCGGTGGCGTGGCAGACATGCGGTCCTATCTTTCTTTGCCTCCGAGCTGCCATAGATGTGACGCAGATGTGATTGGGACTGATATGTTGTGGAGCCTGCTAGTAGTTCCGGCACTGGCATGTGTTCGTGGAGCAACCACACATTGAGTTCCGAGGGTTGAGTCATCTGGGTGATGCGCCCGAGATGCACTAGACGGAAATGGTTTCCACAGGGGAGATGCCAGTGGACGCATTAAACCTTCGGTCACAGGAGCGAGGCCTGACGTAGGACGGACGGAGATCACAAACCATCGATACAATATGGTACACTATCATACAGGGCGAAAGGCCATCGACGATACCGATTCGTCATCACACGGTCGTACCGCTCGCACTCGTCGCCTCCTCAGGCTTCCGATAGAACCCTTCATAGTCCCACTTTCCTTCTGTTTCGCCCTCCCGCATCCATCCGAGCCTGTTCTGCGTGAGCATCGCCACGCGCACGAAAAGCGTTCCGTCCAGCTCCTGCAATCCTACCTTGTCTTCCGCTTCTTCTTCCCTCGCCACCTGGGCAGCGGTGACCGTCCTGCCCTCTGGGGGCGAACACCATCCTTTCTTCCGTGTGCCGTACAACGAGGTGTGGTGGGCGAGTGCACGCTGAGTCTTGCAAAGGTGTTCGTTGGGATGCACGATGGTCGTCTGGATCATCGGGTACCATGCATCCGGGGTTTGGGCCAAGCCAGAGGTTGGCGTGGGCAGCGTACCCGGTGCTGGCTCGGTGCTCGGTCCGGGAACCTTGTACAAGATGTTCTCCGTGTTCTTGTAAAAGGATCGAATGTCGAACTGAGGACGTCCCCTCGCAACGTAGTACGAGAGGGCAGAAGTGAAGTATGCGAGCAACAAGAGGCGCCGAGAAGAAAACTTGTCGATGTACGCCAACAAGGATGGAAGGAAGATGGATGACGTCACTAGATGCATCAAGAAGAAATCGGCATTGAAGGGCTTGTCTGGGGAGGACCCGCCGACGCCGTACATGAGGGTGCTCGCCCAAGAGAGTTCCTCAATCGCATCACCAATACCAGCCTCAGTCGAGATGTCAAACTTCCACATATTGACATAGTCGTGGATGATAGAGCCATGCTCTGCCCAGATCTTTGAGCGCATCGTGTCTCCGTCCATGTGTTCGATGCGAGAGAGACGAGGGTCGCATGAAACGAGCGCAACGATCGAGAGTGCCGTGCGATTGCCACCCTTCGCGTCGACGCTGGAAATCACATCGGGAAACCAGGATCTTGGAAGTAAGTCCGGGTTAACCGCATGAACTGCGGTCATGGCCAAGCCTATGAAAACGGCATCAAGGATCGTCTTCTGACAAATATTCAGACACGAACCCTCGGCGCTAACGCCAATGGAGTCGAATTCCGCGCCGTATCCGACATGGATGAACGGATGGAAAAGGCCTTCTACGAAACGGGACAGCATTTCGGGGAACGACGCACCAAAGTTGGCTTCTGATGCGAAAATATGTTCTTCGAGACATTGTTTCAAACCTTTCTGAAGAAGCTCAGACGTAAAGTAATCGACATAGGCGGCGTAATAACTGGGGTGGGACTCTCATCAATACTCGCTGAGGTATCCGCCGAGCGACATACCGCTCGTCGCCCAAATGCTTGTACAGATTGTGATTATTGATGGGTCCAGGGGATGCGAATGCAGGGCGCTGATACACGCAGTGAGTGGCGTATGCAGCTTCGATGACGGGTGCAGGGGCACCCAATGCCCAGATCGCGAGTAAATGGTGGGCAGTATGGCTGCGAGAGATGTCAAAGACGGAGATCGGTATGTGTTGGGGCGTGACATACTTGTGGAAGCCCTTGTAATTGAAGAAGATATGCCAGCACACGTGGTTATCCGACAAAGTGTTAATGAGCGCTTGAGTGGAAGCTTGGTCGATCCCGGGGAAGACTCGCGGAGAGAACACGGAAGGAGGGAGAGGAGGGGCATGGAAGAGCTTATCCAAGGGTGGATGCGACTGCGGCCCGCTGACGGTTGCAGCCGTCTTTGGAGAGTAATCAGCTAGGCCGTGGGCTGTCAAGGCTTCGGGCTGGAGGTGCGCCGGGTCCTGTCCTGGACGATGATACGGCCTATCAGCGTCGTGGTCATATTCGCTGTTGTGGGAAGACATGATTGCGGTTGGAGGAGAAAGGGGCAACTCCGAGTCGAGAGGTTTATATACATCCGCGGGGCTCCACATCGGACTCCACTTGAATTCTCAGACATAGCACAGGGGCGATCAACTCCATCTGCACACTAGGAACGGAGGACAGGCTTGAGACTGGCTGTGAATGGAAGACACGCTTAATCAGTAGACCACGGTTCCCCTGAACAATTTTCATGCCCCTCTCTCTAGCACGACTCGCTGATTGGATGTTTCCCATTGCAATATTATTATACACATTCATGGTCAGCGCGTTAGGCATACATTCGTACAGGCCAACGATTGCTTGCAAAAAATCGCTCAATGGTAACACTTTGAGGCCAGCGCTGTTCGGGAGTCGCCTTAAAGTGGGAACACCAACGTCAACCGGCCATTGTACATCTTGGAAGTTTACATCCTTAGGCTACTGCTCATGTCAGCATCAGGAGCTCCAGCATTATCAAAAGGGAATCACTTGCTTTGAATCCAGAGCGGAGCTGTTGGAGTCCACCATAGACTTTCTTAACCTTCCTTATTTGGACACCGGCGTTGTTACCCACGCAACGCGCTCGTTCTACTTCAGTCTCATACCCTCGACTGGAGGTAAGCTTCATAGCTACACTCAATCCTTTCCTACCTACTAACATACTATAGTATTCACTTTCTTTGTCTAGGTAGATAGCTTCATAGTCTCATACCCTCAATTGGGGTATTCACTCTCTTTGTCTAGTCAGTCACCCTATCCATTTCAACAAGAGCTACAATGTCCTGGAGAACTTGCAGTAGCAATGCCCATGAACCTCATACCTACCCTCCTCATGGGAGCTAGAGGTGAAAAACTTGCTGAATACTGTCAAGCGACTGTGGTGGGGGTCAACACTAACATCCTTGGATTTTAAGCTAGACAGCTCGAACATCGCTGTCACGACGTTCGAGTCTATGGATTCGTGCGGGTTGAGCCTAGAATTAGATGAGCAAAGAAACAAACAAAGGGGGAAGCCCCAAGGTGCTTACTTTGGGCAGAAAGAATCTAGACGCCATGGGGCGACACATCGGTCCCAGTCAACCTCGACTGAGGAGGTAGGCAGCCCGAAGCGCGTACCGAACGCCTCGTCGAAAAGACGATTGAACTCAGAATATGGGTCATAGTGGAATGGAATCAAGGAGGACATCAGGAGAACCGAGAATAAGAAAAGCTGTTGGCTATGGGGTTGTGCTCGAGTGTTGTTGCAGAAATATTGGGGACCAGACACGCTTGGATGAGTCCATATTTATAGTGTCCATAGGAACATTCCACACTGCGAGGTCGTGAAATCTGAGGCGTGCTGGTCTCAGGTTCAAATGTCCCATGTCTTCCGATCCGGAACAATGCCCTGCGTCTTTGTATCATGTGGGCGGATGACCACCTGAAGAGGTGATAGGAAGGCGAAGAAGTAAACGGCCTCCTTACGGCGGTGTGGTGCCAAACGCTACACGGTCTGGAGCCCAATTGAGCGATGCTTCCACAGTACACGAAGTTTCACATTCCGAACCCGGACGCCAGATGAGACGCTTGAGCAAAAAAAATTACCTATATCGACGTCCGCGATCCAAGATACGTGAATCGAGTTATCGTCGAAAGTGTGCCTCGTGAATACTCGGAGGGCTTTCTGGAGCTTGTTCAAGGAATGTGGTACGATCGATCGGGCTCTTGGCCGCCAAGAGTAACAGATGCGGCGCTCGTTCTAATCCATACATAGGGCCGCCCTAGCTGGTCAGATGCAACCGGACGTATTCTAGAAACATTGAATGAAAAAAACCTACATTCGGCCAATCTTTTACTCACGACCTGCTTGCAAGTGATATCTCCGCCCTCAGGGACATACACAGTACCATTATATTCGGCGTGTCAGGAGACAGGCAATACATCGATGCAACCGTGGACCGAGG